>JAINUT010002248.1:0-100509 GCA_020205555.1 Panax stipuleanatus | reverse complement strand
AATGTCTCACCATCCCCAACTTAGATGCATCTTACAGAGAAGTCTCAACCTTTGGCTACAAATATGAAGAAGAGAAACACCGAGGCAGAAATTCGTTACTTTGCTGGATGGGGGAAGTCCCATCAAATTTCCCCTGTACGTACAGATGGGAAGAACCCCACCTGTAGCCCAGGGTTGGATCAAGTGCGGGATACGCTTATTCTAATGGCAGAGACAGTATACTCGATCTCTGCTCTCCCTAATCTCTATGAACTTATAAAGAAGGTTGTTTAATTACTTTTATTTTTACTTTCATATCATTTAGTTCTTGGAGCTTGTTCTTCCTGTTACAGTGCATGGGTCATCCTTGTGGAGTTGTGTATATGGCAGCAAAAAAGCATTATTTTGGGGTAGGAGGGGGATCAAGGCGGTTCCTATCCGTGGTGGAGAAAGATGGTGAGATATTTTTATTACACTTTTAGTTCCTTTTCACTTGGATTCTTTTTGCCAGTAAAACTTGCCTCTTAACAGACATTGATGCATAAATATATCTTCCTCCCTATTGGTCGTCAGTACTTTTGTTTGGGCATCATTTATGCTTGTATGAATCTTTTCAGAAGATACTGCTTGCTCCACAAGCAAGCCTCTGTTCGATTGAAAAGATAAGGCTTGTCATTTTTAATATTAGAAGCTATGATGCACAGGCATGTGTTAGACCTTGACAAAAATTTATAAGGACGATGACAAGGGCAATGACGAGGTAAAGGAAAGAAAAAACTACTTCGTTTATGTAGATAATTAAATTTAGATAATATATTTTCTTATGAGTTATGACCAGTGTGTCTAATTAAACATTAGTGTAGGTTAAGATTCGCAACTTAAGGGCTAGAAGGTTGACTCAGAGAGATGAAGGAGCTACATGGATAATTAATACAAGTACATGTATTTTATGTTAATATGCACGAAAATAGTATAATCTTATTTCTTCTCTTATTTACCCTTCTCCTTTTTTTTTTTTTTTCTTGTGATTGAAAACCTTAATGTGGTTTCTCTTGATGATTTCGATTCTTTTGCATGTTAAAAGGAAGTCCTATATGCTATCCTGTTTTATTTGCCCTCTGTGATTGTATTATCGATTGTACAGGCTGATTCTGCAATTATTAGCATATAAGAATCTATAAATGCACGAAAAGCTGAAATTCTATAGCTCTCTGCTCGAGGTGTACTTTTGTCATCCTCGAGGTGTAAAGGTGTTATATTTTGTCCCCGTCTTTTTTACGAGGGAGGGATGCTGGGTGGCGGTGGAATACCTCCTAGCTTATTTATAATCTCATTTATTTGAATCAGATTGTAGGCAAGCCTCACGACTCCCATGTACAATACAAAAGATAAATGGCCCCTCTTTTCTCTCAGGTGTTTTGGCTGCTAGCCTGGTTGCTGAGGTTGCAGACGGCTCCTCTAATGTTCGTGAGGTGTGGAAGCTTGAACTTAAGTAGGACGGGATCCTACAAAATGTAACCCCTCGTACCTGTGTTCAAACACTATTGCTTACGGTGAATGTGTTATGCTGGTGGTTCTACGTACAATTAGATTGAATATCTTGTTTAATTTTGCTTTGCCGGCACTCGTTTGATACTATTGTAGGATTAATGGAAAGGCTTTATTCATGAGTTTGCAAAATTGAACTTTTAGCTTACTGCTGTCAAGTTTGTAGCTCGTGTAATGTGCACCTGCATTCATTATGTGGTTTGATATGTTAAAGATGCAATCTTCATTCAAGTACACACCCAAAAGCCAATAAAATAAAAGGGTAGGTGGAGGGCGTGTCAGTATTGTCGACAGGAGGTGATTTCTCTTTGCGTGTCAGGATTGTCGACAGGAGGGTGATTTCTCTTTGCCGACAGGAGATGATTTCTCTTTGTGTTTAGTATTATCGGTGATTTCTCTTTGTGTGTCAGATTGTATTGGTCATGAATGAAGCTAATAACTTCATGATAACCGGATCCGAATAAAAGGTAAATAGAAAATTTAGGAGCCGCATATATATATATATATATATATATATATATATATAATATATATATATATATATATATATATATATATTTCTAAATCGTGGTAACAAAACCCAACACTAGTGTAAAAGAATTCAAGTAATGTTAAAATATGAAGTATCATTCATTATACAATTATCAGAATATTATTACACTTGCAACTAATTCACCCAACTTGAGTTATTGCATAAACAACAAAAACATACACACATACATAAAGATCATCAACCACTCCGACAACGATAAATTTTGGAGCAGCCTCTATTATAACTATTAGACGGCGTAGGAAGGCAGCCGCCGCCGCCATTCGAGTACGATTGACCCCTAGCGCGACACACCGGCTCGTCTCTCTTCAAAACTTCTAGTGAGATGTATCTACTTGCTGCAAGAAACCTCCGGTTTATCTCCGAATCCATCAAATTCTCCAAGTTTTCGTTACACTCCGCAATTGAGCCGTTGCACGGCGAGTTTGCGCCGGAAACATCACCGTTGCAACACAGCAGGATTAGGAGTAGAAAGAAGCAGAAATGAAGAAGAATTTTACTTGAAATTGTTTCCATTTTTTACCCAGATGTGGGATTTCTTTTCTTTTCTTTTCTTTTCGTTTTGTTACAAAGTTGGGCACATTTATAAAGGCATATAGGAAAGAAGTTTATGGTAGACACAAAAGAAGCATTAGGGACCGCACACCACCAAACATCAGATATTAATGAATGATTTAATTTATTTATTTATATCTTCATATTATATAAATTATAATTTATATATATATAAATAAATATTATACACAAAAGATATATGAATAAAGAAATAATGACTTATGACATATGATGATTTGGAGATATTATTTTGTAGGTTATAGTACTTTAACAGAGATAATTTATCTTGATTATGAAAATTTGATTTCTAATTAAAGTACTAATGCATTAACGGTGTGCAATAAACGGATCATGTGATAATATTTTATTCATGAAATATTTTCACATAAATACTAATTTATGAAATTTTTTAATTTTGAAATAATAGTTGACTTAATATTGTTATATATATTAATTTGATGTTCCAATGAGTGAGATTACATCGCGTTAATTAATATTTCAGAATATCGATTAATGTATTTAATTAATATTAGGAACATTATTATTGTCAAAACATCTATAAGATTTTTCATAAGATAATTTATCATTGATTATAGAATCTTGGCAGAGTCTTTTAATATTTATTATTAAAAGGATTGATTTAATTGTCAAATCAATTTATTATCAAATAAAGATAAATTGTGGACTTATGAAATTAGTTTAAATGTATCAGAATTATATTAATTGATTCTGAAATATTTACGTACAATTATGGAGGAAATATTTAAAGTTTATTAGTAAAGGGTTTATTTAATTAATTCCTGTACTGAAGTGCAATTATAATTATTTAGTATAATTAATTGTAATTAATATTTATTTTGAATATTATTATTAGATAATAATATCTAGATAAGTATTGAAGTCAGAAGAGGAATCCCTTATTAGCCTAATATGCAAGGGCGGAGCTAAGATTATGATTTGGGGTGGGCTAGGAAAAAAATTCGTGAACGTTCACTACATACATTTTCTTTTTAAATTAAACCATATATTAAGATAACTGTATATGTCATAAAATCACGTAGCTAATTGAATAATAAACAAAATCATCACTAATTCACTATAACATTAATAAAATTTTGATAACGAACGTACGTCCAAGACATAATAACATACCTAGTCAAATTGCACTCTTCGCTTTTGAATAGAAGCAAATTTTATAATTATTGAGTCTGCATCATAGTTCTCAGTTAACTCCTTTTCGATGTGGACAATCATGTTATCAACTAAGAAGTCATTCTACATCTTGTTGCGCAACATTGTTTTAATACGTTTCATGGCTGAAAATGATCTCTCTGTAGTTGCTGTGGAAATCGACAAAGTCAAAACAAGACGAATTAACCGATCAATCATTTGATATGTCGTTGATTTTTTTGTTTCAAATAATCCTTGGCATAACTCAGCAAGAGTAGTAACATTCTTGAGCACATCATCATGAGGTACATCAAACTCATAAATTGTCAGCTCGCTTCTCAAGCGATGCAACTCTTGTTTAGAGAAATCTCGAGGATAAAACTTCTCTGCAAGTTTGCAAATATTATCAATGTTAAATGCATTAAAACCATCTGCAGGGTCCAAAGATGAGCTAAGAATTAATAAGAAGTTCCTTTGTTCTTTCATTGAACATGCCATTCAATTCCACCAACTCGAAATCTATTGCAGCATAAAATAGGTCAACACGAAAATGATGCTCAGTTGTTATGTTTCTTTGTTGACAATTACGGCGGCGTGAACTCATACTGAGTTGACCATCCATGTCAGGAATATCTATATCATGCTTTCTGCGAAAATACATCACTTTTTCAAGAAAATCTTCCCAACTGTCTTCTCTTAATTTCTGAAGAGAATTCACTGTAATTTCCACCAGATTCATAGCATTCAAAATATCTTGAGATTTTTGCTGTAACTTTATACACAAGACATCAGTAAGTCCCATCATGTCTTTTAAGAAATGCAAGATGAATATGAATTGAAATGATCTAATTGCATTGTAAGCACCATCAGCTTCCGCATGTAAAGACTCTGTGATTTTATCATCCATAATAAATTCAAGAACGGTACAAGTTGCATCATATTTATCTATCAAGTCACAAACTGAAGTAAAATGAGAACCCCAACGAGTAGCTCCAGGTCTATGTAAGGTACCAATCTGATTGAGTCTTCTACCTGTTCCACGCTCACCTGCTATAACCAATTCTGTAATATGCATAACTTGAGCAACATGAAATTCAATATGACGTTTTGGAGAAGCACAAATAACATTGACAATAAAACTCAAGGAAGAAAAGAATTTCCAAATAAGAATAACTTTTTTTGAAGCTGCAACCAAGACCAATTGTAACTGATGGGCGAAACAGTGTACATAATATGCATATGAGCAATCCCTCATAAATAATGCCTGTAACCCATTCCATTCACCTCTCATATTACTAGCACCATCATACCCCTGACCTCTTAATCTTTCAACTTGCAAATTATGATGGAGAAGAACTTTAGATATCTCTTGATGAAGTGTCTCAGCAGTAGTGTCTTCAACCATCACAATATCAAAAAATCGTTCTCTTAGAAAACCCTTGTAGACACTCGAGATTTTCCTTGCCCCGATACTCATCCAGGAGAAGGGTAAAACCGTCAATCAACCCAAATCCGATCCACAATATCGGTGCTCCAGTCAAATCCTATTCCCAATATCGGTAATCAAGTTCCAACAATCAATCGGACCATCAATCAAGCTCCGACAGTCAATCGGACCATCAATCAAGCTCCGACAGTCAATCGGATCATCAAGCTCAACCCCGGTCTTATCCCGGGAGGTATCAATTCAACCCCGATCTCAACCCGAGAAATCAAATCAACCCCGATCATTGATGGTTCGATTGACTGTCTGAGCTTGATTGATGGTCCGATTGACTGTCGGAACTTGATTGATGGTCCGATTGACTGTCGAAACTTGATTACTGATATTGGGAATCGGATTTGACTGAAGCATCGATATTGTGGATAGAATTTGGGTTGATTGACGATTTTACCCTTCTTCTGGATGAGTATCGGGGCAAGAAAAATCTCGAGTGTCTACAGATGTCCCTCTTTATTATGTCCATGTAACGTAGTGGAATGGACAGGATAAACATTAGTAGACACTGGAAATAGAAAATGCCAGAGCCATTTCGAAGGCTGGGCGTCTTGAAGTAGAATGGGGCTACTTTTTGCTGCGTGCGTTATCACTTGGCTGGGGATGACGCCGTCTTGTATAACCCTTGATGGTATTAGGGAGTTACCGCGAACTACCTTTGTCATTTTCTACTGGGGATAACATTATTCACGATAAATGGTTTGACTCTGATGAGATTGGTGGGGTTAAGCTATCACATATTTTTTCGTCTTGATTTGTTAGAGATAACTTAGGAAGATCAATTTGAGAAAAATCGGGTTATAAACCGACCCGCGGTATTTCTTAAATTTTTCAACGTCGACAACCCTCTTTGTCGACAAATCTCAAAATAATAGTCATTTGCTCTTTATGAGCTGAGTCTTGTGCTTCATCAACAAGAATACAAAAGTCAGAATCCCCAACTTCTCCTCGAATGTGCATTCTCACTTTGTTTGTTAGAATATTCAAAATCTCCTTTTGGATTGTGGGTGAGGTGTATGTAGCATTTTTTGGGGCATTTCCTAAAACAACTTTAGCAACTTTCGGACTAAACTTTGTTGTATGTTTTATAAGTTCAACACCCTTGATATGCAAGATAACGAACAGATTCAATGGTTGTCTTGAGTCTTAGCCGGTTTTTCAAAATCTCATCTCTGCTTTGTTAATTCAGAATTATGTCTACATGTTGAGGTGCTTTCATCAAATCCGCAATGCATTTCTCACAACTATTATGTAATGAGCATGAACCTCCAATGTAATTTAAAAATACACAATTCTTTCCATCTCGAACTCTTTTCTAGTCATTAAATCCATCAGTAGTCAGTACAGGATTAACTTTTGGATCCTTTGCAAAAAGAAAGCAGGGGAAACAAAATACTTTATTCTTAAGAGGTGAATACTCTAACCATGACCAATCTTTGAACCAAGAATAATTGAACCGACGATACTGGTTTCTTGACCGAACTCTTGGATACTCAAAAAGTTTATAATGATATGACCCCAAGTTTATATAAGCACGTTGAATTCGGTCACGCTGATTAATAGGATATTCATATATTTGCTTTCGTTTCTCCGGATCTCGTTCTAAATCACCAACATCAAAATCTGTATCTTCAAGAGTCTCAGATATAACATCAGGTTGCTCATTGACCATTGTATTGTTAACATTGCATACTGGAGGAGTAGGAATAAATTCTCTAGATGTTGAATCAAAAGTAGGGACATTCTCTCTAGTCTCTGGTATTGTTGATTGACTTGATTCAACTATAGGAACAGACTCTCTGTCAGTATCTGATGAAAGTCCAGACTGTCCAGTAGGAACAAACTCTCTAGGCTGGAGTATAGGAGAAGGAACATGTTGATGCTTATCAGATGCAAGAGGTGCACTGCTATTTGGCCTATTCCGTTCAATTGACTGAGCTGAATCTTTTTTCTTGTACTACGTACTAAATTTTTTTACTTTCTTGGCTTGTCGATCATGATCAGACATGTTTTGAGTACCTAATCATTGTTAATTTTCAATCAACCATGTATTATAGCATACAAGTAAATCATATAGTATAACAACAATTCACAAATTACAAACGTACAGACCCTGAGACCCATATGGCCATATATTGATATATAATCCCAATTCAACTAGCAATGGGAATCAACGAATCATGATATCTTATTGAATTCAAATCAAATTAATCAATTTCACTTAAGGCCATCAATCAATTCGTACCTGGTCACTGAAGAGAAAAGAGCAGCCGCTTTAGAAAGGCAACGGATAAAGAAAAAAGAAGAGGAAGTTGACCTAATTTTCTATAAAAGCAAGCCCAATTATTAACTGAATTACTTATTAAAAAGAAATAGTTTCTATTTGATAAAAATATAAATGAACTAGAACAACATATGGGCTAACTTCTAAGTATTTAAATTTGGGGTGGGCTTACTGGACTAATTTTTAATTTGGGGTGGGTTATAGCTCACCGTAGCCCTTGTGTAGCTACGCCCTTACTAATATGAACCAAATTCTTAACAGAGGGTAATGATCAATATTATTATATATATATATATATATATATATATATATATCATTGATCAGAAACATATTTTGAGGACTTTCCTATTAGAAGAAAATATAAAACTTTTGTATTCTATCTTTCAGTCTAGGAAAAACATAGCTAGGTTTTTTTTCAGAAGGGTGTTTTGGAGACCACACTCCAAATTTAACATAAGGTCATAGGATAGAAGATCTTCAGGATATTCAAAATATGTAATCCAACCAAACACTAGTAACAAATTCGCACTTTAGAAACATGATATATATGTATGTATATATATATATATATATATATATTTGTTGTTTCGTATAAATTCATAAAGATGATCTTAATTTTATTTTTATTTTTTTAAAACATATTTTCAAAAAAAATTCCCTACAATTGCAACTCTTGGGATTGTTCAGGGATAATCTGGATTTATTAATCCTGTTGGCGTGAGTTGTCCTCCGCGAGATTAAAAACGCTTTTCTCCATAGAGATTAGTTTGACGTTAAAAACGTTTTTCTCCATAGAAATCTTGAAAAGGAAATCTATATGGATGTCCCTTCAGGATATATGGCAAACTCTAAAACTAAGATTATGTGCAAGTTACAACGCACTTTCTACGGCTTGAAGCAATCTCCTAGAGCGTGTGGTTTGGGCGCTTGAACTCGGCAATGAGGAAATATGGCTTTTAATAAAGCAACTCAGATTATACACTGTTCTTAAAGCATCACATGGGAATATTTTCTAGGAATTGAAGTTGTTAAGTCAAAGCAAGACATACTTCTTTCTCAACGAAAATATATCCTAGATTTACTATCAGAAGTTAGGTTACTGGATTGTAAACATGCAGATACACCAATAATCCAAAATTACAAGCTTGGAGAATACCCATATCACCAAGTGCCAACAAACAAAGGAAGGTACCAAAGATTAGTTGGAAAACTTATTTATCTCTCTCATACACGATCTAACATTGCCTACGCAATGAATGTAGTCAGCTAATTCATGCATTATCCAAGTGAAGATCATATGAAAGTTGTGATTTGGATTCTTCGATACCTAAAGTCCTGTCTCGAAAAAGGGCTATGTTTACAAGAAACAATCACTTACGGGTGGAAGACTACACAGATGCTGGTTGGGGAGGAAATATCTCCAATAGAAAATCTACCTCAGGCTATTTCACATTTGTTAAATGGAACCTGGTTACATGGAGAAGTAAGAAGCAAAAGGTGGTAGCATTATCAAGTGCTGAAGCCAAGTTTCGTGGGATGACTAAATACCTTTGTGAGCTTCTCTAGCTTCGAAGACTTTTTAACTGAAATTGGCTTTGCTCCTGGTTGCGAGATGAATCTATTCTGTGATAACAAGGATGCTCTTGACATTTCTCATAATCCAGTCCCACATGATCGGACTAAACACGTGGAAGTAGATTGACATTTCATCAAACAAAATCTTGAGGCCAAGACAATTCGATTCCCATTTGTTAAATCCGAAGACCAGTTGGCAGACATACTTACAAAAGTTGTATGTAGCAAAATCTTCTACAACTCACTTGACAAGTTGGGCATCCGAGATCTATATGCACCAACTTGAAGGAGAGTGTTGGCGTAAGTTGTCCTCGGCAAGATTATAGGAGGAAGTTTTGGGATACACGATATCAATTTAGTTAATTAAGCCTTAATACATGTATAGCCAAATTTAGATGTTTTCATTCTATATATACCCACCAGTCTTGTAAAGGATTTTTTTAAATATTTCAATATAATTTTTTATCAAACCCCTTCAAAGAACCACCACAGAGAGTGAGAGAGAATGTATTCTTAATTTCTTCCTTCCAGAAAATGCATTATATGCCACTCCTAGTGATTATGAAATCCGTGCATCTTTTAGTCTTATGCTCAATGGCTACTTGTACTAAATTATGTTTGATGGTTTTCAGCTTGGATGTGGTCATGGAATACCTGGGATCTTCGCATGCCTTGAGGTAAATGTGCATGCCTTGTCCCATCTAATATCTAAGATGAAATGCTCCAAATGTTACGTAGATGCTAATCTTAAAAAGAAGTCTCAACCTTTGGCTACAAATATGATATGAGGAAGAGAAACGCTGAGGCAGAAATTCGGTACTTTGCTGGTGATTGGGGTGAAGTCCATCAAATTCTTCCCCATGTACATACAGATGGGAAGAACCCCAACTGTAGCCCAGGGTTGGATCAACTTGCTGGATACGATATTATTCTAATGGCAGAGACAGTATACTCGATCTCTGCTCTCCTGGATCTCTATGAATATAAAGAAGGCACTGTTTACTTTTATCCTTTTTAGTACTTTTCATATCATTTAGTTCTTGGAGTTTGATCTTTTCCTTGTTTACAGTGCATGGGTAATCCTCGTGGAGTTGTGTTTATGGCAGCAAATAAGCATTATTTTGGGGGTAGAAGGGGGATCAAGGCGGTTCCTATCCGTGGTGGATAAAGATGGTGAGATATTTTTGTTACACTTTTTGTTTCCTTTCACTTGGATTCTTTTTGCCAGTTGTTGGGATTTTTTGGGCTCAAATGATTCGGTGGGCTATGATCCACGCGAAAGAAGTCTCTCCATGTATGAACCTGTTTGGTCAATTAGAGAATTGTATGGAATCCAAAATTTCTAATTATATTTGGTTTTTAACTCTTAAGGAAAGTGTCAGGATAGAATCCGACTTCCTTTATTTGAGTTGATTAAGTTCAATCCCTAAGAAATCTGACCTAATAAGGAATTCTATTTCCATGAGGGCATGTAGAGGAGGTATCATACGACGACCCAAACCGTTTTGATTTCATTTTTGTGCATGATTGGACGCGCTTTTGATGATTGTGGTCAGTGGTGATGATTGTGGTCAATGGCGGAACCAGAACATTTTTAGAGGAGGTCAAAATACATCAGTAAAAAAAATTATTTTTTAACGCTTGAAGTGCTTCTTTCAAATTCATTTTGCCCAATTATAGTATTTCACGACATCCTATTTCAACCCTTGTCAACCTTTTAGTTGTGAGTCTAATGACTTTAAATACATACATATATACATATATACATATATATATATATAAAATTTTCCCGAACTATGTGACTATTAATCATATTTTGAAATTTTTAGTCAACTGATTAGCTACTTTTATAGATAAATTATAAATTATAATATCATATATTCAAAACCTTATAATGTAGTTCTGGTCATCTTCGTTGGAGACAACTGAAAGGAGCCACTCAAAACAAGAAAATGAATTAAGTTATTCTCATTTACAAAAAATTTATACCAAGGTATGATTAAGTCAGTAAGACAAATGAGTGCAATATTAATTAATTAATCATCAAATTTATTTAACATTATTTTATCTTATAGTAATATTGTTAATTTATTATAGGTGGAAGGACATGAGAAAGCTCCCCATCTGTCTGAAAAGGAGAAGGAAAAGTTGAAAAGTAATTCATTGACATAATATTAATTGTTACTTTTTTTTACTTTCAATTCTTATTGTTAAACGATTGTTTAAGTAAATATTTAAACAATCATTTCTTTATTATTCTTAAGTATAAAATTTTTAATAACAATTAATAAAGATAAACATTAATAGAAAGAATATAGTAAATTATATCATTCCAGTATTTATAGGCCTTAAGCACACCTATAATATCTATTCCAAATTAATAAAATTTCTTAAATTATACCCATCTTAATATTCATAAACTTTATATTCCAGAGTTGGGGTCATATGACCGCCCCCCTGATTCCGCCTCTGATTGTGATGCGTGAACAAATCTTGACGTTAATACCGGTCAAACTTGCCTCTAAACAAACATTGATGCATAAATATGACTGCCCTATTGGTCATCAATATTTTGTTGCGCATCATTTATGCTTGTATGAATCTTTGCAAACGATACTGCATGCTTGCGATAAGACTTGTCATTTTTAATATTAGAAGCTATAATGCACAGGCATGTGCTAGACATTGACAGAGATTTATAAAGATGATGACGAGGAAATGGAAAGAAATTTGAAAAATTGAACTTTTAGCTTACTACTGTTAGCCCAGCTCACTGGCTTTGGCGAAGGTTTGGTTTTCAATGGAGTAGGATCCCCTCCCATTTCACCTTCCACCCGACACATAAGTTTAGTAACAAAACTTTTATATTTAACTTGTTGCAAAAAATTGCGTGTCTATTGGTACCGTATTCAAAAGTGATTTTTGTGGAGGAGATCATCGGGGAGAATATGTTACAAACCGACTTGCAAGTAAGGCTCTCAATGAAAGCATTAATGTTATAAATCTTAGTCCCTTTGACCTACCTTAAAAAGTTAACTACTCAAAAAAAGAGACTAAGGCCTATATCAACTCACATCAAGTTGCATTTACAATCGATGTGGGACTATTCCTTACGATCTAGTATGGAGTTTGCATCAAAATAATATTACAACCCCAATAATTCTAGGGCGACAAAGAATTAGGAACTGGTTTAGCAACCGGTAACATATTGCACTTAATATGTTAAGTGCAATAATATTAGTGTTACCGATAACATTAAGTACAATATATTACCGATTGCTAGGCTGGTCTTTAATTCTCTGTCGCCCCAGAAAAATTTCAAAATAAATTGAAAATTTAGGAGCCACAACTAGTGTAAAAGAATTCAAGTAATGTTAAAATATGAAGGATCATTCATTATACACCTCTCAGAATATTATTACAGTTGCAACTAATTCACCACACTTGAATTATTGCAAAAACAACACACATACATAAAGATGATCATGAATCACTCCGACAACGATAAATTTTGGAGCAGCCTCTATTGTAACTATTAGACGGCGGAGGAAGGCAGCCGCTGCTACTCGAGTACGATTGACCCCTAGCGCCACCGCGACACACCGGCTCGTCTCTCTTCAAAACACCTGGTGAGATGTATCTCTTCGCTGCAAGAAACCTCCGGTTTATCTCCGAATCCATCAAATTCTCCAAGTTCTCGTTACACTCCGCGATGGAGCCGTCGCACGGCGAGTTTGCGCCGGAAACACCACCGTGGAAACACGGCAGGATTAGGAGTAGAAAGAAGCAGAAATGAAGAAGAATTTTACTTGAAATTGTTTCCATTTTTTACCCAGATGTGGGATTTCTTTGGGCACTTTATAAAGGTGGCATAGTGGTCTAGTGGTAGACACAAAAGAAGAAGCATTAGGTACCGCACTCCACTTAACTGAGATATTAATATCACATTTTTGTGAAAAAATTCATGTATCTTTCTTTAAACTACTTCTTATATTCATTTCATTGATAATATGACTTTAAATGTGATTTATATGTTAATATATCTAGTCTCTTTATTATTATTTTTTCTTTTTACTCTAAATAAAAAGGGTTTCACTATAAATTTGCACGAAGGAGTGATTTGAATAGTGTGAGACCAAGTACAAATTAGGGTTTACATGTGATCTAAAAAATAAAAATAAACTGGGAGAAGCCTCCACATGTCCCGAGATAGAAGGCTCACGGAAGTTGATCATTTTGGGAATCGATTGAGGGATTGGATTGATGGCTAGTAGTATAGGGCAATTTGAGCATTGCTCAATTAACTAAGGGTATTTCTGGAATTTCTTCTGAAATCACATGCCAGACACAAGACCCAGACATGTGCCAGACACGTGACTATTTTCCAGAAAACTCTATAAATAGCCCATTTCACTTCAATAGAAAGAGGACTTCATATTAGATTTTTTCTTTTCTTTTCTTCTCAAAATTACAATATTATATTTGTAAAAATTAAATTTCTTTTCATATTATATTTGTAAAAATATTAATTTACAAATATATCTATAGTTTCACAGGAAGGGAAAGAGATTAATTTGGGACATATAAACAACTGTATTCATTTGCGTTGTTAGGCCTTTAATTCTGGAACCCATGATTGAACACTTATTCCTGTATATAAAATCATTGCAATGAATAAAACCAAAATAATGTGCAAACTAACAACTCTCATAAATAAAATAAAATGTGAATAGAGGAGGCAGACACAAGGGAGAACATTATAATTAATTTACCCGTGGGTCATATTTTGTCTCCCCATTTCCTTTACAGAAACCGATATTTTCACATGAAAAAAAATGACATTTCTGCATCAAATATGATTAGTGATATACACATTAATTATATATTTTTATATTTATTATTTTGTGTATTTATTTTATTTAACTAATACATTTGATTTTATAGGATTTACTTATCTTATTTTTCTTAGGGAGCAAATAAAAGATTACATGAGACTCTTGGAGGATTGCCATATAAAGATTGGAGTCAAGAAGAAAAGAAAAGGAAAAAAAAGAAAAAAAGTGTCTAAGTTCAATGAACCTAAATTAGGGCACAAATTTATTTTTTTTTATAAATAGGCCTCTTGTTTTAGAGAGAAGAGATCATTTGTTATTTTCTTTTCCTTCGTTTTTTATTGGTATAGAAGGGAGTAAGATATTTAGGGTTTGTCTTTTCTTTTATTCCAATCACCTGTGGTACTACTGTCAGGGAGTATTTGTAACTTTCTTTTATTAATATAATAGAAATTTTCTTTTAATTATTGTTCTTATTTCATGCAAATAGTAGTACTAATATTATTTGTTTTTGTTTTTAATTTCATGGCTAGCTAAATTTCTAATACCTAGGATGATGATGAAATTAGGTATTTCATAATTAATATTCTCTTTCCGTTCCGATATTAACGCCTAATTGTTTACTTCTTCATTTTTACCTTTGCACAAATTATATATGATTCTTATATTAATTGCGAGATTTTGATAAGTTATAGTTAATCTATGAATTTTTCATAACTTATGCTTACCCATATCAATTATATGAATCACTATTTTTAAAAGGAAAGGGAAATAATTTAGGAGTTAATTCGGGAAAGTAAGTAATTATTATTTATGTTTGTACTTAGTGGATTCGGATTCCTAGGTATCTTTTCTCATTAATAGTTTTCATAATTTAGATAGTTAATCATCACCACTATATTTATTTCTAATTTGCCTAAAATATTAATTAAGGATATATTTAAGAATTTATCTAGTCTCTGTGGGTTCGACCTGTAATTGTCAGTTCTTCAACTTGACACTGTGCACTTGCAGTTACATATTTTTATCACATCAATTAGTTAGTGAATCCCACATTCATGTGAGAGAGATTCATGTGTAACTATCATTTTTACGTGTGGAAATATCAACCCCCTTTTATGCTTGCTCTTTTTTATTATTATTAATATTGAGAAGAATTTTATTTTACTGTTTTTATAATAAAATAAAGTATAAATAACATAAAAATACACAAAGGTTCAATTTTGCAAATTCTATAATACATTCTAGATTCAATTTCCCCGACTGAATTTATGTTTGTAGATAAGAGTAAGAATTAATTACACTTTTATGCTAACAACAAAATCAAACTACTTGGATTGGAATGAGTTCAGTTTATAACAAGTTATACCATATTTAACTTGACTATGGGGTTATTTGATAAAAATTGAATGAAATAGTTTGAATGTTTAACTAATCTAAATAAGCTGAATGGAGCTGAATACTGAATACCGAATGAAAAAAGTTGTTTGATAATTAATATGTCTGAAACATTTGAATAACAATTTTTTATTATTTCACCCTTATGAAAAAAATTCAAAATTGTTGTAAATTTATTTAATATTACTTAATATAATAATTAATATTGTAAAAAAAATTAAATATAAAATACTTCATTCAGCAGTCATTCAGCTCATTCAACCAAAAAATTACACTTGATCATTCAACCCAAAATCTGACCGATTCAACTATTCAGACGATTTTTATTCAAAACAAACGCACTGAATGACTGACCGATTCAGCCATTCACCTCCATTCAGCTCTAAAACAAACACCCCTATGTAACACAAATTTGATTCAGACAGTTTATGGCCCAATCTTAGCATAAACAAAAAGAGCTTTATCAACTTAATCATAGCTTAAAAAAAGGGCTTTACAAGTTAGTTGACTCAACTATATATAATTCAAAGCCCACCAGCCCACCACACACCCTACTACTAGTAGTATCATGAATCAATTTACAAAGCTCTAGAAAGATGGTTTAAATTTGTTGCAAGGTTCAAAGTTGATTTTCATTTATAGATCAGATGTATGTATTTATACAAGGAGGTTAGATTTTAATAACTAATACTCCCTCCGTTGCTTGACTTTTGAAAGTTAATTCAATATAATTTTAAATTTATAATTGAGATAATTTATTAAAAATTATAAAAAAATAAATCTTACAATGTGTAGTAATTTTGAGATAGTTTACAATATTAATTTATCATTATATTGACTAGTATTAAAGGAATTTATATCAATTTTGAATTTAAAAATATCTTTAGTTAACTTTAAAACATCAATAATAATATTATATTTTAGAACAAAATGATTATGCTAGAGATAAAGAATTTGCATGATAAAATAATATTTTTTTTAAAAATACTACTGTTAATTTGGGATCCAGTAAGCATGAAGTGAATTTTATGATAAATTCACTTCATGCCTAATACAGTACTAACATGTAGGCAAAAAATGATCTTTTCGTCTGCGTATCAACATTATATTTGGCATGACACTACCGTTAAGTTGCATGTGATAGAATTATAGAAAGCAGAGACTCATCGGAAATTAGGAGTTTTATGGTTATGGTTCATCCCCACGACCTTTATTGAGATGACAGCCACAGCCACAGCTCACATGGCCAGTTCTAGAATAAAAGTTTTGGTTACTTTTTAAACATATTAAGAAAGATGATAAAATGATAACATTGTTCTTTTTATTTAATTATATTTTTTTTGTACATAACTAATGATACTGCATATATATATATATATATATATATATATATATATATAGAATATAAATATAATAATTAATACTAAGGGTATTATAGACAAATTATTGTAAAAAATAGATTATTTAAAGTTAGTAGACATTTAATTTGGGACAATCTAAAATAATAATAAAAAACTTTTATCCTGGGACGGAGGTAGTATGTGTTTATAAAATAATAAAGTCAACCTTTTTCTAGGAATCTATATTGTTATTTTTTAATTTTAAAAATTAAATTTGAGAAATTATCAAGAGAAAAAATATAAGACAATATTTTTGAACAAATGTGCTTGAGAAATAAACTCAGACCATACACACTAAAAAAAGAAATCTTACCACTAATATATCTATCTAAACTGCAACCATATATACTAATTAACATATCAGCTTTTGCCTAGACTTCAACCATACTTCAAAATTAGAATAATATCTTTCATGTAGAAATATTAAATGCACATATTTATCATATTGTAAAAAGTGTCTAGTTCTTGAATTCTAGTGTAATGATGTAACTCAATAAAATAAAATTAGTAAATAATAGGCAATGATTGATCTTATATTTTAAATTTTTTTATCAAACAGTCAAACCGACTGAAATTATAAATTATTACAAACTATGAAAAGATTATAATACAAAAAAAATTAAAATGGTAATATTTTAAATATAATAACAGATAATTAAAAAAAAGGTCAATCGTAATGATAACTAGTAGACACCAGATATATTATTGAAAATAGTCATAATTTCAAAATAATAATAAAATTAAAAACAATAAAATCATAATGTATCAAAAAATTCTTGTAAATAGATCGACTCTCATAATTGTAAAAACTATAAATTATAATATTTTGTTAAAAAAATGCATTTAACATAGTGGTTTTAATAAATTATTAAAATTTTCAAAGTGAGAGATTCCAAAACAGATGTATATTATTCCTGCTAATCATCAATAATTTCGTGAACATTTTAACGTTTAGGAACACAAATTCGTTCATGAACAACTCGTAAATATATTCGAACTCGATCAAGTTCACAAGCGTTCGCGGACATATTTGAAATGTATAATTACTACCAAATACTTCATAGATGAATTCGAACTAGATCAGCTTGCAAACCAAATTTAGAATTTGATAAATTCTTGATAAGACAAGCTTTAGAAATAAATTCGAACTCGGTCAACTCGCAAACCAGTCGATTCGAACTGAATATGAATTGTTCGTGAACATAGATGATCCGAACTACATAGTTTGTGAACATGTTCGATCGATCAATTGAACTCGATACCTTGTGCGGACTCGACTCGACAATTTAATCGAACTGAACCGAATATGTTCGCGAATAGTTCAGTTCGTTTAAAGCCTTACCTGCATATACCTAAACACATCCACTAAACTCTGTTTAAATATATGTGTTTCCTATACAATTTATTTAACTTCAGGTGGTCACATGATTAATTAGGATTAATTAAGAGATTAAACTGAGATTATCTCAAACAAAACATCTCTCACTTAGTCAACGTCGAAGACCCTAAAGATTCTCACAAGTTCATTTCTTGGACAAAAATTGTTCAGATTGTATTTAAATTTCATTTATTTATATTTTGATTTTTAATGGAGAATAAAAATATAAATAAGTGAAATTTAAATACATTCGAATCTAATTTTTATGTCTGCATAGAAGAGCTTTTTTTTTGGACCATGTGTAGTATTGTTATTAAAAATATTTTTATTTTTGATTTAAAATTAGTTAGTTCTAAGGGTGTAAACGAGTCGAATCTCAGCGAACACCCTAATGCTCAAATTCGGCTCGACTCAAAAAAATCGAGCTTGAATTCGACTCGGATTTGATAAGGAATTTCTAATTTTGCGTCAGATTCGACTTGGATCATTACTCGGACCTACTCGGCTCGTAAGTACTCGACTCGTTTACAAAACGAGTTAATCATGAGCCTTCAAATCGAGTTTCGAATATAAACCATTTCACTTAAAATCTTCCGTAAAAGGTCTCAAAATATGTTAGTTAGTCTATATAGAAGTCTAAAATCCTATTACACGGAGTAATTTAAATTCTACACGTATTTAAATATATATATATATATATATATCTTGTAATCTCAATGTGTACAATTGAAATTACAAATATGGAGAAAATAGTTTAAAAGAGAGTAGCTCTTACAAAATCCACCAAAATTCAACGTGTAATATAATCATAAGAACCTCATTTTCTATTTGCTAAAAGCCAAAACTAAGTTAATATTAAAATGACAAATGATATTCCAACTCTTACGTGAAAGATGACATTGTGAAGTGTAATAAATTTAAAAATTATAGACATAAAAAAAAATTCTTGTAAATAAAATACTCATTCTATTCTAAAATGAGTTAAATCTTTGTACTCTAACACGACTTTCCCGACTGCCACCATCTTTTTCCTCCGCCGCCACCATCTTCTTCCTCTGTCACAACCGCCACCATCTTCTTCCCTCACCGTCACCACCGCATCAACCACCACCTTCATCCACCTCTACTAACAATCACTCAATCCAGTGGCGAAACCATAAATATTTTTCAGTGGAGTCAAAATTATTACTAAGCTATAAATAATTTAATTGGGGTTCAGAGACAGTGCCCACGAATAATTTTTTTTAATATTTTTGTACTTTCGGGTCACACACACACACACACATATATATATATATATACTATATTACAATGACAATATAATACTCCATAAGTGATAATATATGGTATATATACACTATATTAACTCATAATAGACTTTTTTAATTACAATTGTTCATAAGTAATTCATTCATTAATTATTTTTAAAAATAATATAAATTAGATCATTATTTAGTTTAAAATATTATAGAGTAATGTACATATATTGAGAGATATGAGTCATATGTGGTTAAAATTTAATTGATAAAGTTATAAATTTTTAATTTAACCCCGTATAATAGAAAATTTATAAAATTTTAGTGGAGTCAATTTATATATAATACTTAAATTTTTAAAATTTACCTTACATTATAAAATAATTATTTTTTTCAGTGGGATCAATTGATCCCACGACCTTATGTGTAGCTTCGCCAGTGACTCCATCCACCTCTACGTACGTGTTTGCATATCCTTCTCTCTATATATAAATATATGTGTGTGTGTTCATACCTCTCTCTCGTGAGTTCTCAGGAATTGCGAAAATCAGTTAAAATCAGCTTCATATTTTGATAAAATTCAGAGAAGGTATATATAATTTTAAAGCGTAAATTTCACTTCAAATCACGAGGTTTTATTATTTTCTTACTTAACCACCTTTTGTTTTGAAAGATACACTTAAACATATGAGATTTTGAGACAAAGTGAAAAAATATTTCTTATGTTAATGTCGTGACTTTAAATGACTAAAGTTATATTTGCCCTTCATATATAAATTGAAAAAGACAGAAATGAAGCTAAGTTGTGTTGTAAGATCTAGGGTTTGGAGTGAGTGAAAATAGGCGATTTCATGGTGATTTTGGGTTTTCATTAAATCTTCTTCAAATTTGAGTGAATTGCATGGGGATTTAGGGAGATCTTAGGGTTTTAGATTCGATCTAGTGAGTTTGTGGTAAAAATTGGTTCTTAGAGGTGAGAAGTAATTAGTGCGAGGAGCTTTTGGAATTCGAATACACCGCGTTTTCTAAAAATAAAGTTTTATTCTTTTTGAATATGTATTCTATGAAATTTTACTCATTTTTTAAAAAAAAAATCTATTTTTTTTGAAAATAAAGTTTTATTTTTTTGAAACTTTACCTATTTTTTAAAAAATATTTTTTTCTTATGAAAATAAAGTTTTTTTTTCTGAAAATAAAAAAAATAAAATCGGGTAACTTAGAAGGACAGAAGTGCAAAAAATATCGAATCGGATAAAAGATAAATGGGTCGGGTTAGGTTAGGATACAGTCAAATAAGATAAAAGGAACAGAAATTCTAAAAAAATATCACTTTAAGAGCTTAATTGATAAAAAATAAATTTTAAAGATGATTTTAAAAATAAGTGACAAGTTGAAGTAAGAGAAATGTCATTCATTCAGCCATTTTAAGACGGAGGAAGTAATAAATATCATTATAAAAAAGGAAAAAAAAAGAAGTAATAAAGATCATTATATCTTCATAGGTTTGCTACTTTCACTGTATGGGATATAAATATCCGTCCAAGTGCAGGCAAAGACTTGGACATTTTTAGGGATAACATAAAATAAATACAGAAAAAAATCACGTAATGGATACCAGAGATATAAATGGCACCTCAGCACCGGGTTGTTTAATCATCTTCATGGGCATGACATGACCCTCTCTCTATAAATAAAGGCACTCAAATCACATACACAAGTCCTATAATAATCAGAATATATATATAGAGAGAGAGAGCGGGTAGGATTCGGATCTAGTTTCTGCAAATTTAGAGAGAGAAAGAAGATGGCTGAAGATACGGTGGTGGTGGAGCATGCGACGGTAGCTGAGACTAATGGGTGCTGCAAGAACAATAAGGGACCTGGGTATGCCACCCCACTTGATGCCATGGCTGGTCCTAAAGAATCTCTTATTTATGTCACTTGTGTTTATTCAGGTATCTTGCTTTTCCCAATAATTAATTACTTGAAGTTGATCTTTTGTTCATGAAAAAAGGACCCATCTTTCTCTTTGGGCTGTTAACTTAAAGAGTTAATTTTGTTAAGTTTAGATTAATTAATATATATTTTTAATGATAATTGGACTTGTGGGTGGGAGATATTAAAAGGGGTTGTCCAGATTTCTTTATCATTATCATTCTCTTAAGCAGTACTTGAATTACTTGAAGTTGATCTTTGGTTCATGAAAAAAGGACCCATCTTTGGTTTTATTTATTTTTTACTTAAAGAGCTAATTTTGTTAATTTTAGATTAATTAATTTTGTGACGATTGGACTTGTGGGAGGAAGATATTAAAAGAGTTTACCCAGATTTCCTGATCATTATCATTCTCTTAAGCAATAGTGATTTTACCCTTGTGATCTCAGACTCAGTTTTTTTTTTCTGTATAAAATTATGAGAAATATGCATTTGTTTTATTGGATTTCTTTCTGCTGCTGAAAAGCGATGGGTTTCTATATTTATATATTCAAAAATTAAATCCATAAAAGCATATTCTGTATGTTAGTGCTGCAAAGTACTTTTTTTGTTGTTCTATTGATTTAGGTACGAATTATCCCGTTTTGTTTTTTTCATTTATTGCTCTTTAGTTTAAATTCCTTGCTTGATTATCATGGAAGTATTTAGCGAAAGAGAAATCAACAATCTTTACTGTCATTTTCCCTTTTGACATAACAAGGGGGCTGTGGAACATAATCATACATTACAGAACACGAATATAAAAATGAAACCAAGGCAGTTTTCTTTACATATTAGGTGTTTTTGACTGCACTTATTTATCCTATCATGTTAAGCAACTTTTTTGTGGTTTTCCTTTACAGGAACAGGAAGGGAGAAACCGGACTACCTGGGTACGGTAGATGTAGATCCTAGTTCCAAGACGTATTCACAAGTCATCCACAGGCTGCCCATGCCCAATCTAGGTGATGAACTGCATCATTCTGGGTGGAATTCCTGCAGCTCTTGCCATGGAGACCCATCAGCTGCCAGGCGGTTTCTTGTCCTGCCTGCACTTGTGTAAGAAACCAATCTTTGGGCCTCTAGATGCTAACTTTTTTAGGCTTCCAACAGATATTAGTATTATCTGGTCATAACATCTATATCAAATCTACCAAATTAGATGCTTTAAGAGTGAAAAATTAGGAGTAGCATCAAGAAGTAGTCATGGATGACAGTGATTAAGAAGGTGTTAACTTCAATTTCACAGTTCCACTTTAGAACAAATTTACCCATTGACTAAGGAATAAACATTATTTAATCTACTCAGTTAAGTGCAAGTTTCAAAGGTGTGCACTTCGAGTATGTGCTGGCATTATTTACTTTTTATCTTCTATTTATGCTCATTTGGTTTGCTATGCTTAACAATATGTATAGTAAAGGGTACACAACTTTCAAAACCTGTTTTCTTAGGAAAGCTTTACTGATTTTGATGATCATGCAACTTTTATTAACTCTTTGATAATGTGATTGTATAAACTTGGGTTTTAACCACAATTTTGTTTAGAAATTCATTCTATAGCATGTATGTTTGCCTTTAAATGTATAAAAAAGTGCATATGCAATGGATAAGTTATCATGTTGTACTTGTTTGTACGATTCCCTCTTAATATTTTCTGTCTTTCTACTTTTCCACCGGGAGCTAGTTCTTTCTATCTAAGAATTGCATGTTTCATTGACGAAAGATTTTCAGAATTTTCTCAAATAAAAGAAATCATGCTTTTTGAACATCAACATTGTCTCTATCAATTATTTCAGATCTGGCCGCATATATGCGATTGACACACTTAAGAATCCAAAGGCTCCGACTCTGCATAAAGCGGTTGAACCTCAGGAAATCGCAGGGAAAACTGGATTAGCCTATCCGCACACAGCTCATTGCCTTGCTTCTGGTGATATAATGGTGTCATGCCTTGGAGATAAAGATGGATATGCCAAGGGAAATGGATTTCTTTTGCTCGACTCAGATTTGAATGTGAAAGGAAGGTACACTTACTTGTAATTGATTTTGAAAAAGAAATACACTATTGCATAATATATCAGAAAATTACAAAATCTGGGCATTCTTGTTTGTGATTAAAATATTTCCTTGTTTGAAAATTGGAAAATTTTGGATTTATAAGTGCATGTTTTCATCTACCACCAGCAGCTTCATCTGCCAAATGTTATTTTTTCCATTGTTATACTATGAAGTTTTCACAACTAACCAACTCAATATAAGCCATAGGTTTATGCCATGTTTGTATTATGCCCATTGCTAGACATTCAAGTCTGAGGTTAATAACTATTAGTCACTTCTTAATGTGGATACACCGCAACTTATGATTGTGAAGACTATTAGCTTATAAATACTATATATAATTATGTGTTGTGTTCTTTCTCTTGCATTCCTTCATTGTTTTCCCTATAAAGTGCATTCAAAAATATGTTGTTTTATCTTTTAAAGAGTGTTTAAAGTTATGTCATTGTTTAAGCTCAAGATGTTGGTAATCATGCTTTCAGTAACATCTAAATACCGTTATAAAGCTCTATCATATGATGGTGTGAAATATTTGCTATTAGTTGTTAAACTCTATCATATGATGGTGTGAAATATTTGCTATTAGTTGTAAAGATGCATTTATTATGATCAGATGAACAGTTGAGCACATATTTTGACAAATTTATAATATAATATATCTCCATCTTGTTTCTTTTGTATATTAGGTGGGAAAAACCTGGACACAGCCCACTTTTTGGCTATGATTTCTGGTACCAACCAAGACACAAGACTATGATCAGCACTTCATGGGGAGCCCCATCCGCTTTCACAACTGGTTTCAACCCTCAACATGTTTCTGATGGTTTATATGGGCGCCATTTGCATGTCTATAGCTGGCCTGGTGGTGAAATAAAGCAGACATTGGATCTAGGCAATGAAGGCCTTCTACCCTTGGAGGTGAGTGTAGAAAATTTTGTCCACAACTTATTTCTGGTTTTCTTTCCCCGTTTTATTCCGAGTAATGTTCTTTTCCAAAGAGCTCTCTTACGGTTACTGTGACTTGTTATTGAAGTAAATTATCATTTATATTACCAATGATTTTCAGATAAGGTTCCTACATGATCCATCTAAAGACACAGGGTTTGTTGGCTGTGCCTTAACAAGCAACATGGTACGGTTTTTTAAGATGGCAGATGGCTCATGGAGCCACGAGGTAAGCCCATTTCCTGCACATCCAGGTTTTCTAGTCAATTAAGTGACACCATAACTAAATACAAGACATCTCTCTAATTGACTTGACAGATTGCAATATCAGTGAAATCACTGAAGGTGCAAAACTGGATTCTTCCTGAGATGCCTGGGCTTATAACTGATTTTCTGATTTCTCTCGATGATCGATATCTCTACTTAGTGAACTGGCTTCATGGGGATATTAGACAGTACAACATTGAGGATCCTAAGAATCCTATACTGGTAGGCCAAGTTTGGGTTGGGGGCCTTATTCAAAAAGGAAGCGCTGTAGTTGCCGAGGCTGAAGATGGTAGCACCTTCCAGTTTGAGGTTCCACAAGTCCAGGTATGCACTATTCCAAGTTTGAACTGGGATTGAGGTTTCCGGCTGCTTCTTTAATGCACTTTATACTTCACAAATGAAGATGTTTAGATTATAAGGCTGTTGAGTTCTTATCATTTTATTCTTATTGAACTTTTCTGAAAAATTGCATTTTAGTTCAGCTCTAAATGCAACAGCTTTTATAACCTTCCGAACGCATACATATGTCTAAACCAAATATTAAGAGCTGCTTGTTTCTCTCTCTCTAGGGAAATCGATTGAGAGGAGGACCTCAGATGATTCAGTTGAGTTTAGATGGGAAGCGACTTTATGTTACAAACTCGCTCTTCAGCAAATGGGACAGTCAGTTCTATCCCGAGGTCATAGAAAAGGGATCCCATATGTTACAGATTGATGTTGACACCGAGAAAGGTGGCTTGGTGTTAAACCCAAATTTTTTCGTCGACTTTGGAAAGGAACCCGACGGCCCTTCCCTGGCACATGAGATGAGATATCCTGGTGGTGACTGCACTTCAGACATATGGATTTAAACAGCCTGCATCTTGGAATAGTGCCTGTTTCAATCTTTACCGGTCAAGTCTGGACAGGATTTGATCTATGCAAAACTGTATTGTTGAAAATTGATTGAAGGGATTTCCATTTCCAAATTGCTGTTAGTTTTATTATCATCTTGTTGGAAATAGGAGCTCTAAACTCCATAGTACTATTATCAGTATTTGTTGGAAATAGGAGCTCTAAACTCCATAGTACTATTATCAAAGTTTTATTATTATATTGTTTGCATAGTATCAGTATTTGTTGGCTTTCTTTCTGTTAGACAACATAGTATTGCACAGCTTAGGCAACAGCCAGATTTAAATTTATTTTTTTTTTGCATAAAGGAAAGAGAGATTCTTAGGAGTAAATATACAACAAAACGGATCCGGTTAGCATGAAGTGAACTTCATATAAGTTCACTTCACGCTTAATACAGTGTTGACATACAGGCAGGCGGAGTGATCTTTCCGTCTGTGTATAAAGTAAACTTACCATGAAATTCACTTTATATTCCGAACAAAACTATATTCCATTCACAGTAATCACACTATACGTAATCCTCAAAAGAGAGCGAGCGCAAGATGATGAGACAATATGATTATGATTGGTTGTAATAGTCCTAACATTTTATATTTTCTGTATTTCTTTGTAAATTTGAATTTAAGTAATAATAAATAAATAAAAGGTCCTCTTAACATGTGTCTAAGGACACATGCTAAGCACACAATTCAAGAGAATATTCTCTTGAATTGTGTGCATATTCCCTTGATTTCTGCATTTGCACCAAGTTCAAGGAAATATGCACACAATTCAAGAAAATATTCCCTTGAACTGTGTGCTTATCATGTACCCTAAAGACACATGTTAAAAAATTTCATAAATAATATGCCTTTCAATTATTTTAGTCGGGCCGGGTTCTTGGCGGGTCATCTTTACTGGCTAAGGTCCGGTTACAAATAATTTTTTTTGAAATGATTTTTGTCGCTTTTTTAAAATATCAATATTCTTGTTTCTAACTGATACTATCATGTTGTTATCATCATATTTTTAATTAACATTAAATTAAAATATAGATTAGCTGGTAAAAACCTCTAAATTTAAGACACAGGAAGTCCGAGGATTTTTAGGAATATTAGGAAAATGCTCATTTTGCTCAATCATTCACGTACATTTCATTAGATTCCTTCTCGGCTTTTTTCCCCTCCGTATAAGAGAGGAGAGAGATTGGGGTTCATGAGACGAGGGTTTTACAGGCGAAGCAACAGACCGCTGCCTCTCCAAAATTGGTGAGTTCTGTTCCTACTACTTTAATACTTCATCATCATGTATGCTTTTTGTTGCAAGCACAGATTGTTAATCCGTAATGGGTTTGCCTTAAATTCAACAATTTCATCTAATTTCGATCAGGGTTTTGTTCAAAAGACTCGAATATTATCAGTATTGCCCACCAAATATTTCTCATCTGAAAGAAAATCAAAATCCTCAGCACAAGAAAAAGATATAAAACAACACTCATTTACAGTGTCTTACCTCGTAGAATCGTGTGGGTTATCCCCAGAAACTGCTATATCTGTATCTAAGTTTGTAAATTTTGAATCTGCAAAAAGACCAGACTCAGTTATATTCCTCCTTAGGAATATGGATTTGATAATGCCCAAATCTCCAAAATCATTAGTAAAGTACCCAAATTGTTGGTAGCTGATTCTAGGAAGACCCTTATGCCCAAACTCGAGTTCTTTCGTTCTAGTGTAGGTTTATCGGGCTCTGAATTTCTAAAATTTATATGTTCAAACCCATATTTATTAAAGTATAGCTTGGAAAACCGGTTTATTGCACTTTATGATTTTCTAAAGGGTATAATAGTTGGTAATGACACTAAAGTTGCTGTTGTTTTGAGAAATTATTGGCGGGTTCCAGTAAGTTCTGTGCAAAGAAATATTATTCCCAATATAGAATTTTTGAGGGGGCTTGGTGTGCCTCAACCCAAGATTGTCTCATTGGCAAGTTTTTGCCCCGATGTATTGAGTCAAACGACGGATATTTTTGGTGCAAAAGTGAAGGAGGTCATTGATATGGGATTCAACCCTTCAAAACCGACATTTGTCACTGCACTAACTGCAGTTATTCAGATGAGTAAATCAACAAGGCAGCACAAAATTGAAGTCTACAAGAGGTTGGGATGGTCTGATGATGACGTTGATTTGGCCTTTAGAAGGAACCCTGTGTGTTTGCGTTTATCTGAGAGGAAAATTGTGAATGGAATGGATTTTCTTGTGAATAAGATGGGTGTTAAGTCTAGAGATATAGCAAGAAGACCTATAATTCTTACCTACAGTTTGCAAAAGAGGATTATTCCGAGGTGTTTGCTTGTCAGATTTCTGCAGTTGAAGGGCTTATTAAAGAAAGATATACATATGTGTGCCTATCTCATACTGTCTGAGGAGGGTTTTTTGGACAAGTTTGTGACTAAGTATCAGGAACAAGTTCCTCAACTACTGGGTTTATATCCAGGAAAAGTGGAACTCCTAGAGCTGGACGTTGGAACTCGGGATAGAAGCTGGCAAACATTGCTGTAGGACGTAAAATTGAGCATTTCTCTGTTTCTCTATGTGACAAGATGCCGCAGCCTATTTCTTTTTCAAAGGTGGGTCACCTATTACCTTTTTAAATCTGCTCGCCAAACAACATTGTTACCTGCTGTCTTACAATTTTATCTAGTATTGCAATGCAGAACCACCTTGATAAGAGCATGGAACTGGAAACCTCCTCCTTCCCTTTTTTTTCTTATTCTTTTTTATTTGTATTTTTAATATATATACTTTTGTGGGTGCAAAACTGATATGGTTTCTTTGAGATTGAATGTGTTTTTCTTGGATCTTGTTTTAAAGCACAAGTTCAACTTGATTCCCTTGTCCTGTCACGAAAAAAGAAAAAGTAAAAGAAAGGATTTCCTTCTACTACATCAATTTTAGAGAAGAGAAAAAAAATCTGGAAATTATCCATTTATCTCGAATTAAGAGTATATTAGTTTCCATTAGAATGTGCAGGAAAAAGAGCTCATTTCAAACGTAAATACTGTAAATCGTATGATATTCAAGGTAGCTCATTTTAAGAAGGCTGGCTGAGGTATGTACTCAGAAATTATTGAAAAAGGACGTGATATAAATTGTTACACAAAAGGCCATTGCATGTCATTTTCCTTGTGTACTCCCTTGTGCAAAATTCCATTTGGTGCAGCAGTAACAAATGGATATAGACATTCATTCTTGCATTAAGCACAATTGTATTTATGTTGCAGTCACTGTTTTTAGTCCATTGATGCTTGAAAACTTTTGTGATAACTGCCTGTTTATGTTCTCATCTCTCACTCACCAAAATATCTATACAACTTTTATAAACAATGGTGTATATTTCTCTCATCACGTGACGAGAAACAAAAATGACACCTGATGAAAGAGAAAACTATATTGCGTTTGGATTGAAGAAATGAAATGGAGATTGAAATGATTTATTCCATTCTAGTTAGAATGAGTTATTCTATACTCTCCCTCCCACAAGACCCTCATGACTCGGTGATAAAAAAACCACTCACAAGGCTTTGGACATGAAATCTTGGGCAAAAATATTAAATTTCAGTCGAAAATAGCAACAAAAAAAAGGATGGTTCAATTCATTCCAATCGCAACCAAACATAATTTTTTTTATTCCATAGGAATGAGTCATTCCATTCCTACCTTTATTCCTTCAATCCAAACACAGCATAAGATAGTTATCACTGTTGTAATGAATTATCATCATGTTGTGACAAACTTCTCATCCCAAACATGATACTAAGAAATCTTTGTTAAAAATTTAAGGTAGTAACAAACATATAATATAGTTTTCAATTATTTTAGTCGGGACATGTTAACCACGGATCTTCTTTACCAATTACTGTCTGTTTACAAATGATTGTTTTTATAAAAATAAAATTAAAGATAAAAAAATTTTCAAATGATTTTTTGTTACTTTTTTAACCTATCAATATTTTTGTTTCTAACTGATACTATCATGTTATTATTATTATATTTTTAAGGGCGAAATACACTTCTGTTATTCGAAGTATGACCCTTTTTACACTTGTGATCCTAATGTTTAAAATCTTACATTAGTATACTCCAAGTACACTTAAGTAAACAAGTGACCCCAAAAAAAATTTCGTCCACAAAATTTGCATGAATGCGTGTCACTGGAGTTCATGTGTATTTCACTGTATTTTATAATTTAAAATGTATTTCAGTGTATTTTGACATTAAAACAAAATAAATACATAAGTGTATTTAACCTATAAATTAGTAGATCATTAAAAGAAATCAAAAAACGTCAATACATTATATATCAAAGCTTCATTCCTAAATCATTTAATGGAGATATGAGGACAAAACCCTAAATTCATTCAAACAAAAACCCATCGAAAACTCAGTAATCATTTAATGTTAAATCAGCCAATGGTACAAATGTGCTCACGAGAATACAGTGAGAAACAAAAAGGATTTAGGTGAATTTTTGGTTTTAATGCCAAAATACAATGAAATAAGTTATAAATTATAAAATACAGTGAAATACACGACTCCCGTGACACGTCAGCATTAGGCGAATTTTTTGGCCGAAAATTTTTTGGGAGTCACTTTTGTTTACTTAAGTGTATTTGGAGTATACTAATGTAAGGTTTTAAACATTAGGCTCACAAGTGTAAAATGGGTCATACTTTGAGGGATAAAAGTGTATTTAACCCTATTTTTAATTAATATTAAATTAAAATATAAATTATCTGTTAAAAACCTCTAATTTTAAGTCTAGTGTAAATGAACTGAGTCGAGCCGAGTATTGAGTTGGTTAGATTTGGTCCACAAAATTTATTGAGTATAAAATAAGGTTTGATTGAGGCTCATTTATCTACCGAGTCGAGCACGATCTCGAATCGAGACCGATCAGTTTGAACTTTTTGAACGAATATGATCCGAATATCAATAGAAAATTATAATTTGAAAAGTTTCTAATAATTTATCAAACTTTAAAATTTAATTATATTTGAATTTTTTATATTTCAAGTCGAGTTCGAATCGAACTTTTTGTTTATTTAAGACGGAGGAAGTCCGCGGATTTTTAGGAATATTAGGAAAATGGTCATTGCACAATCATTCAAGTACTTACATTTAATTAGTTTCCTTCTCGGGTTTTTCTCCTTTTATATTAAGAGTATTTTTACGCGGGCAGGAAAATTGAACCGGAAGAAAAAAATAAATTTGTTCACGGAAACAAATTTATTTTATTTTTTCGGTCCAATTTTCCTATGTGCATATACTTATTGCCATATTAAAGAGGATATTGGGGTTTATGAGACGAGGGTTACGGCGAAGCAACATAACGTCGCCTCTCCAAAATGAGTCATTCTAAGGGGACATTATACTACCGACCGGTCCAACATAAATATTTTTTTTTGCTTTGACTCTCAAAAAATGTATAGTATTTATTTCAACTGAAATTTTTTCAAAATTCAGTGATTTAGTTGTAATTTGGATACATAAAAAAACAGAGTTGTATAGACTCTACAACACTATTTTTAGAGTTTATGTTTATTAACTAGGATTTAGAGTTTATAAATTAGGGTTAAAGGTTTATTAATTAACGTTAAGAGTTTATTATATTTTCTGTATTATTTTTTAAATTTGGAATTAAGATAGTAACAAACATATAATATTCCATTCAATTATTTTTGTCGGGCCGGGTTCTGGGCGGGCCATCTTTACTGTCTATGGTCCGGTTACAAATATTTTTTTTGAAATTATTTTTGTCACTTTTTTAACATATCAATATTTTTGTTTTTAACTGATATTATTATTATTATTGTATTTTAAATTAAAATATAAATTATTTGGTAAAAAACACTAATTTTAAGACGCAGGAAGTCCAAGGATTTTTAGGAATACTAGGAAAATTCTCATTGCTCAATCATTCACGTATATTTCATTAGTTTCCTTCTCGGGTTTTCCCCCCTCCATATAAGAGACGAGAGATATTTCATTATGAGACGAGGGTTTTACAGGCGAAGCAACAGAGCGCTGCATCTCCAAAATTGGTGAGTTCTGTTCCTACTACTTGAATACTCCATCATCATGTATGCTTTTTGTTGCAAGCACAGATTGTTAATCCGTAATGGGTTCGTCTTAAATTCAACAATTTCAGCTAATTTCGATCCGGGTTTTGTTCAAAAGACTCGAATATTATCAGTATTGCCCACCAAATATTTCTCATCTGAAAGAAAATCAAAATCCTCAGCACAAGAAAAAGATATTAAACAAAACTCATTTACAGTGTCTTACCTAGTAGAGTCTTGTGGGTTATCCCCAGAAACTGCTATATCTGCATCTAAGTTTGTAAATTTTAAATCTTCAAAAAAACCAGACTCAGTTATATTCCTCCTTAGGGAATATGGATTTGAAAATGCCCAAATCTCCAAAATCATTAGTAAAGTACCCAAATTGTTGGTAGCTGATTCTAGGAAGACCATTATGCCCAAACTCGAGTTCTTTCGTTCTAGTGTAGGTTTATCGGGTTCTGAGTTTCTAAAATTTATATGTTCAAACCCATATTTATTAAAGTATAGCTTCGAAAACAGGGTTATGGCACTTTATGATTTTCTCAAGGGTATAAAGTTGGTAATAACACTAAAGTTGCTACTGTTTTGAGTCATTATTGGCGGGTTCCAGGAAGTTATGTGCAAAGAAATATTATTACCAATATAGAATATTTGAGAGGGCTTGGTGTGCCTCAATCCAATATTGTCTCATTGGCAAGTTTATACCCCAGTGTATTGAGTCAAAAGACGGATATTTTTGGTACAAAAGTGAAGGAGGTCATTGATAAGGGATTCAACCCTTCAAAAATGACATTTGTCACGGCACTAACTGCAGTTATTAAGATGAGTAAATCAACATGGCAGCACAAAATTGAAGTCTACAAGAGGTTGGGATGGTCTGATGATGACGTTGATTTGGCCTTCAGAAGGAACCCCATGTGTTTGCGTTTATCTGAGAGGAAAATTGTGAATGGAATGGATTTTCTTGTGAATAAGATGGGTGTTAAGTCTAAAGATATAGCAAGAAGACCTCTAATTCTTAACTTCAGTTTGCAAAAGAGGATCATTCCGAGGTGTTTGCTTGTCAGATTTCTGCAGTTGAAGGGCTTGTTAAAGAAAGATATACGTATGTGTGGCTATCTCACACTGTCTGAGGAGCTTTTTTTGGACAAGTTTGTGACCAAGTATCAGGAACAAGTTCCTCAACTACTGGGTTTATATCCAGCAAAAGTGGAACTCCTAGAGCTGGGCGTTGGAACTCAGGATATAAGCTGGCAAACATTGCTGTAGCACGTAAAATTGAGCATTTCTCTGTTTCTCTATGTGACGAGATGCCGCAGCTGTTTGTCTTTTTCAAAGGAGGGTCACCTATTACCTTTTTAAATCTGCTCGCCGAACAACCTTGTTACCTGCTGTCTTACAAGTTTTGTGCTGATCAAGTATTGCAATGCAGAACCACCTAGATAAGAGCATGGGACTGGAAGCCTCCTTCTTCCCTTTTATTTTGTTATTCTTTTTAATTTGTATTTTTAATGTATATACTTTTGTGGGGACAAAACTGATATGGTTTCTTTGAGATTGAATGTTTTTTTCTTGGATCTTGTTTTAAAGCATAAGTAAAAAGAAATAGTAAAAGAAGAGATTTCCTTCTACTACAGCAATTTTATAAAAGAGAAAAAAAAATCTGGAAATTATCCATTTATCTCAAATTAAGAGTATATTAGTTTCCTTTTAGAATATCCAGGAAAAAGAACTCATTTCAAAAGTAAATTCAGTAAATCGTATGATATTCAAGGTAGTTTTGATTAAGGGTGTAAATGGACCGAGTCGAGTTGAATATTGATCAACTCAGATTTGGTTCTCAAAATTTATCGAGTATAAAATAAGGTTTGATTGAGATTCGTTTAGTTACTGAGTCGAGCACGATCTCGAATCGAGCCCGAACAGTTTGAAGTTTTCAAATGAATATGATCCGAGTATCAATAGAAATTGTAATTTGAGAAGGTTCGAGTAATTTATCGAACTTTAAAATTTGCTCATATTTGAATCATTTATATTTTGTGTAGAGCTCGAATCGAACTTTCAGTCGAGCAAGTACGAATATAGCTCGAACTGTTTGCTTATTTTACAACCTTAGTTTTGATTTTGCACGTTAATATATAAATTTTTGTTGCAAATTTAAAATTACAACATTTAGCTTTTAAATCCTACTCTTTTTTTGTTATACAAAATGCCCTTGCATGTCATATTCCTTGTATCCTCCCTTGTGCAAAATTCCATTTGGTGCAGCAGCAAACAAATGGATATAGACATTCTCTTTTTTTCTTTTCTTTTTTGCTAAATTGGATATAGACATTCTTGCATTAAGCACAATTGTATTTATGTTGCGGTTACTGTTTTTAGTCCATTGATGCTTGAAAACTTTTGTGACAAGTGACAACTGCCTGTTCATGTTCACATCTCTCGCTCACAAAAATATCTATACAACTTTTATAAACAATGGTGTATTTCTCTGCCAAAAATTTAAGGTACAACAAACATATGATATACTTTTCAATTATTTTAGTCAGGCCAGATTAACCGGTTAGTTAGTGTCTGTTTACAAATGATTGTGTTTATATTAAAAAATAATAATTAAAGATACAATTTTTTTCAAATTATTTTTTGTCATTTTTGAACATATCAATATTTTTGTTTTTATCTGATATTATCATGTTATTATTATTATATTTTTAATTAATATTAAATTAAAATATAAATTATTCTGTTAAAAACCTCACATTTTAAGACGGATTAAGGGCTTGTTCAAAAATAATTTATTTTAAAATAATTAATAAATTTAAAATTAAATTAAAATATATTATGAATGTGTTCGGCTCGTAATTACACGTTATTAGTTTGACCGCCTTATAAATTGATCCCGAACATGGCGCAAGTCCGAGCATTTTTAGGAATATTAGGAAAATGGTCATTGCTCAATCATTAAGTACATTTCATTAGTTTCCATCTCAGCTTTTTTTTCCCTCCATATAAGAGAGAGGAGAGATAATGGGGTTTACGAGACGAGGGGTTTACAGGCGAAGCAACAGAGCGCTGCATCTCCAAAATTGGTGAGTTCTGTTCTACTACTTTAATACTCCATCATCATGTATGCTTTTTGTTGCAAGCACAGATTGTTAATCCGTAATGGGTCTGCCTTAAATTCAACAATTTCAGCTAATTTCGATCAGGGTTTTGTTCAAAAGACTCGAATATTATCAGTATTGCCCACCAAATATTTCTCATCTGAAAGAAAATCAAAATCCTCAGCACAAGAAATAGATATAAAACAACACTCATTTACTGTGTCTTACCTCGTAGAATTCTGTGGGTTATCCCCAGAAACTGCTATATCTGCATCTAAGTTTGTAAATTTTAAATCTTCAAAAAAACCAGACTCAGTTATATTCCTCCTTAGGGAATATGGATTTGAAAATGCCCAAATCTCCAAAGTCATTAGTAAAATACCCAAATTGTTGGTAGCTGATCCTAGGAAGACCCTTATGCCCAAACTCGAGTTCTTTCGTTCTAGTGTAGGTTTATCGGGATCTGAATTTCTAAAATTTATATGTTCAAGGCCACAGTTATTACAGTATAGCTTGGAAAACCGGGTTATCGCACTTTATGATTTTCTCAAGGGTATAATAGTAGGTAATAACACTAAAGTTGCTGGTGTTTTGAGTCATTATTGGCGGGTTCCAGGAAGTTATGTGCAAAGAAATATTATTCCCAATATAGAATTTTTGAGAGGGCTTGGCATGCCTCAATCCCAGATTGTCTCATTGGCAAGTTTATACCCCAGTGTATTGAGTCAAAAGACGGATATTTTTGGTTCAAAAGTGAAGGAGGTCATTGATATGGGATTCAACCCTTCAAAACCGACATTTGTCACGGCACTAACTGCAGTTATTAAGATGAGTAAATCAACATGGCAGCACAAAATTGAAGTCTACAAGAGGTTGGGATGGTCTGATGATGACATTGATTTGGCCTTCAGAAGGAACCCCATGTGTTTGCGTTTATCTGAGAGTAAAATTGTGAATGGAATGGATTTTCTTGTGAATAAGATGGGTGTTAAGTCTAGAGATATAGCAAGAAGACCTATGGTTCTTACCTACAGTTTGAAAAGGAGGACCATTCCGAGGTGTTTGCTTGTCAGATTTCTGCAGTTGAAGGGCTTGTTAAAGAAAGATATACATATGTGTGGCTTTCTCAAACTGTCTGAGGAGCAGTTTTTGGACAAGTTTGTGACCAAGTATCAGGAACAAGTCCCTCAACTACTGGGTTTATATCCAGGAAAAGTGGAACTCCTAGAGCTGGACGTTGGAACTCAGGATATAAGCTGGCAAACATTGCTGTAGCACGTAAAATTGAGCATTTCTCTGTTTCTCTATGTGACAAGATGCCGCAGCCTATTTCTTTTTCAAAGGAGGGTCACCTATTACCTTTTTAAATCTGCTCACTGAACAACATTGTTACCTGCTGTCTTATAATTTTTTGCGCCCATCAAGTATTGCAATGCAGAACCACCTTGATAAGAGCATGGGACTGGAAGCCTCCTTCTTCCCTTTTTTTTTCTTAATCTTTTAATGTGTTTTTCTTGGATCTTGTTTTAAAGCACAAGTTCAACCTGATTCCCTTGTCCTGTCACGAAAAACGAAAAAGTAAAAAGAAGGGATTTCCTTCTACTACATCAATTTTAGAAAAGAGAAAAAATCTGAAAATTATCCATTTATCTCAAATTAAGAGTATATTAGTTTCTGTTGGTTTATGATTTTAATAATGACAATATATTTGGGTTTGTGTAATGGTCTTAAATGTTTTATTGGGCTTAATTTATATATTGTTGGTTTGTAATCTGCTTGGGCCATATTGGGCAAAATTGTTTATGTTTGTTAATGGATTGAATGGAATATGTGTTGGACCCTTATAACAGGTATGGGTTATTACATTGATTGGGCTAATCCATATTGAGATTACATTGAAGTGTTATATATCTTTTATTAGCCCAACAGAGCTTCATTGCAGATTGAAGTATTCTGTATTAATGCTCCATCTATATCTATTTGGGTTTGGTCAAAGAGTCCTAGATTGTTGAGAGTTTTATGATGAAGACATATTCTAATCCTAAGTGCAGTATGTTTCGAATTTGAAACAGATTAATATTAATCTGTTATATCTTATTCAACAAAGCTTGAATATATCTTTTATATATATATAGGGGTTCAATCCATGGCAACCGGTTGCCATAGAACTATTCCCAGCAACCCACTTTTCAGCCGTAGATCAAAATAATTAAGGGCTGAGATTGAAAGAAAAAAAAACCCAGCCGCTACTAGTAAAAGCGGCTGTTACATCACACTTTATTAGCATAGTTATTTACCAAAAAACCCTCAAAATTGGACATTGCCGCTACTACAAGTAGCGGCTTACACTCTCTCTCTCTCTCCTCTTCCACTCTCTCTCTCCTCTGCCACTGCCACTCTCTCTCCTCTGCCACACTCTCTCTCCTCTTTAATATACACTCCTCCCACTCTCTCTCTCTCTCCTCTTTAATATACAATACATTTTATTATTTCCATACATACATAACATAACCCATAATATATATTCATCATTCTCTCCTCTTTAATACAAATAAATTAGAATATTTCAAAATTAAAATTTTAATATAAATAAATTGATAGACTATTAACATTGTTATAATTTTGATATAAATAAATAGATAGATTATTAATATTATTTCCATGTAATATTGTTATACAATAAAAAGACTATTATTTTTTAATGTATGTAGTACGAAATTATAACAATATTATTTTTAATGTATGTAGTACGAAATAATAAAAATAATAATCTTTTTTAATATTATTAAAATTTTAAAAAAATAATAGTCTTTTTTTAATGTATAACAATATTAAAATAATAGTCTTTTTAATGTATAACAATATTATTTTAATATATAATATTGTTATACATTAAAATAATATATAATATTGTTATACATTAAAACAATATTGTTATATATTAAAATAATATTGTTAAAATAATAGTCTTTTTTTAATGTATAACAATATTAAAATAATAGTCTTTTTAACGTATAACAATATTATTTTAATATAAAACAATATTGTTATAATTTCGTACTACATACATTAAAAATAATATTGTTATAATTTCGTACTACATACATTAAAAAATAATAGTCTTTTTATTGTATAACAATATTACATGGAAATAATATTAATAATCTATCTATTTATTTATATCAAAATTATAACAATGTTAATAGTCTATCAATTTATTTATATTAAAATTTTAAAAAATTTTAATTTTGAAATATTCTAATTTATTTGTATTAAAGAGGAGAGAATGATGAATATATATTATGGGTTATGTTATGTATGTATGGAAATAATAAAATGTATTGTATATTAAAGAGGAGAGAGAGAGTGGGAGGAGTGTATATTAAAGAGGAGAGAGAGTGTGGCAGAGGAGAGAGAGTGGCAGTGGCAGAGGAGAGAGAGAGTGGAAGAGGAGAGAGAGAGAGAGAGTGTAAGCCGCTACTTGTAGTAGCGGCAATGTCCAATTTTGAGGGTTTTTTGGTAAATAACTATACTAATAAAGTATGATGTAACAGCCGCTTCTACTAGTAGCGGCCGAGTTTTTTTTTTCTTTCAATCTCAGCCCTTAATTATTTTGATCTACGGCTGAAAAGTGGGTTGCTGGGAATAGTTCCATGGCAACCGGTTGCCATGGATTGAACCCCATATATATATATATGTATATATATATATATATATATATATATGATTCTGTTATTACCAAATTCGAATATGAAATGGAGTATTTCAAGGAAGCTTGGAATCTGAGTTGTTAAAGGTAACAGGTAAGTAAGATAAGTGTTATCTTTAATATGTATTGTTTCTTATCCTGTTACAGTTTTGAATTGATGGGTTATATCTTTTTGAAGATATATATATGTTATCTGCTAGGATATATATATATATATATATATATATATATATATATATATATATATATATATATATATAGTTATCAATTCAAATTTATTTCTGGAGATTTTAAAGGACTAACAGATACATTATTTGAATTCTTTATTATTCAACAAAACATATATTCTTATCCATATTACTGTTAAGAGATAACTTATCTGTTTCAAATATTTTAGTCGTTGCAGACTTCTATATATATAGTTACAGTGCTCGGCTACAAGTGACTACAAGACTGCACTACTTCTAAACTGAAAGCCTTCTGAATATATCTGAGTTATCTTCAAGCAGTCCAATCATCCTTTAATCTCAGTATACTAGCAGTCTTGTAACTTTCTCTTAATATATTGTAATTGGGTTTTAAGTCTAGGTTGGCTTGGGGGAGTTATTAGTATAATATTTATTCCGTTTGGCGAAGAATCGAAGTCTCATAGGTGAGAGCTGTTGCAAGGGGGGGCAGAGGTGTCCGGACGATTCTCGTTGTAACAGGGAGTTTTCAATTTGCTGTGTAATTATTGAATATTATATTAATAAAGTGAGTCTCCAATACCTTTTGGTATTGAACGTGGATCTAGGCTGATAGACTAGAGGTTTAAGGGCTGAACCACGTAAAACTCCATTAGGCATTCCTTAGCGAGTCACGTTCAGTGAACTTATTCTCCAATAAGCACGTACATACTTGCTTTAGTGTCTCCACACAAATGATCATGAGATCAATCATCCTCATCCAATGAGCAAGCAATATATGTACCAATCTATCTGGATTTACTAATCCCCTTTTTTGTAATCCAACGATTGAGAATTATTTTAGTTTTAAGCTTTCTAAGAATTTAGATCTCATTAGCATGATCAACATCACGATTCTAAAAGCATTGCTTAAAACTATGGGTTATTTACATATTATAAAAACAGCATCATGTAGATAATTAAATGCCTTTAATAAATGAATACTTTTATTAATAAATGAATAAGATCGTTTCTAAAGTATATGCTTTATCATCATACATGATTGGCTTGTATGCATACTACTTTCATTTCTTGAAATTTGATGGCTCCTCCTGTCAACACTTCTTTGACAATGAAAGGGCTTTCTCAATTCGGGACAAACTTTCCTTTGGCTTTATCTTGATTGGCAAGTACTTTCTTCAATACCAAGTCATTTTCTTTGAATTGTCGGAGTCGAACTTTCTTATTGTATGACCGAGCAATCCTTTGCTGATATAATTTCCCATGAAATATGGCTGTAGCCCTTTTTTTATCTATCACGGATAACTGGTGGTATCGCTCTTGCAACCACTGGTTTTCTTCCATCTGAGCATCTATTAACACCCTTAACGACTCCATTTCTACTTGTATGGGGAGGACTGCTTCCATGCCATAGACTAATGAGTAGGGGGTAAAACTCCATTAAGCACACAGCTCATTGCCTTGCTTCTGGTGATATAATGGTGTCATGCCTTGGAGATAAAGATGGAAATGCCGAGGGAAATGGATTTCTTTTGCTCGACTCAGATTTGAATGTGAAAGGAAGGTACACTTACTTGTAATTGATTTTGAAAAAGAAATACACTATTGCGTAATATATCAGAAAATTACAAAATCTGGAGGACATTCTTGTTTGTGATTAAAATATTTCCTTGTTTGAAAATTGGAAAATTTTGGATTTATAAGTGCATGTTTTCATCTACCACCAGCAGCTTCATCTGCCAAATGTTATTTTTTCCATTGTTATACTATGAAGTTTTCACAACTAACCAACTCAATATAAGCCATAGGTTTATGTCATGTTTGTATTATGCCCATTGCTAGACATTCAAGTCTTAGGTTAATAACTATTAGTCAGTTCTTAATGTGGATACACCGCAACTTACGATTGTGAAACGATTGTGAACACTATTAGCTTATAAATACTATATATAATTATGTGTTGTGTTCTTTATCTTGCATTCCTCCATTGTTTTCCCTATAAAGTGCATTCAAAAATATGTTGTTTTATCTTTTAAAGAGTGTTTAAAGTTGTGTCATTGTTTAAGCTCAAGATGTTGGTAATCATGCTTTCAGAAACATCTAAATACCGTTATAAAGCTCTATCATTTGATGGTGTGAAATATTTGCTATTAGTTGTTAAGCTTTATCATATGATGGTGTGAAATATTTGCTATTAGTTGTAAAGATGCATTTATTATGATCAGATGAACAGTTGAGCACATATTTTGACAAATTTATTATATAATATATCTCCATCATGTTTCTTTTGTATATTAGGTGGGAAAAACCTGGACACAGCCCACTTTTTGGCTATGATTTCTGGTACCAACCAAGACACAAGACTATGATCAGCAGTTCATGGGGAGCCCCATCCGCTTTCACGACTGGTTTCAACCCTCAACATGTTTCTGATGGTTTATATGGGCGCCATTTGCATGTCTATAGCTGGCCTGGTGGTGAAATAAAGCAGACATTGGATCTAGGCAATGAAGGCCTTCTACCCTTGGAGGTGAGTGTAGGAAATTTTGTCCACAACTTATTTCTGGTTTTCTTTCCCCGTTTTATTCCGAGTAATGTTTTCTGTTCCAAAGAGCTCTCTTACGGTTACTGAGACTTGTTATTGAAGTAAATTATCATTTATATTACCAATGATTTTCAGATAAGGTTCCTACATGATCCATCTAAAGATACAGGGTTTGTTGGCTGTGCCTTGACAAGCAACATGGTACGATTTTTTAAGATGGCAGATGGCTCATGGAGCCACGAGGTAAGCCCATTTCCTGTGCATCCAGGTTTTATAGTCAATTAAGTGACACCATAACTAAGTACAAGACATCTCTCTAATTGACTTGACAGATTGCAATATCAGTGAAATCACTGAAGGTGCAAAACTGGATTCTTCCTGAGATGCCTGGGCTTATAACTGATTTTCTGATTTCTCTCGATGATCGATATCTCTACTTAGTGAACTGGCTTCATGGGGATATTAGACAGTACAACATTGAGGATCCTAAGAATCCTATACTGGTAGGCCAAGTTTGGGTTGGGGGCCTTATTCAAAAAGGAAGCGCTGTAGTTGCCGAGGCTGAAGATGGTAGCACCTTCCAGTTTGAGGTTCCACAAGTCCAGGTATGCACTATTCCAAGTTTGAACTGGGATTGAGGTTTCCGGCTGCTTCTTTAATGCACTTTATACTTCACAAATGAAGATGTTTAGATTATAAGGCTGTTGGGTTCTTATCATTTTATTCTTATTGAACTTTTCTGAAAAATTGCATTTTAGTTCAGCTCTAAATGCAACAGCTTTTATAACCTTCCGAACGCATACATATGTCTAAACCAAATATTAAGAGCTGCTTGTTTCTCTCTCTCTAAGGAAATCGATTGAGAGGAGGACCTCAGATGATTCAGTTGAGTTTAGATGGGAAGCGACTTTATGTTACAAACTCGCTCTTCAGCAAATGGGACAGTCAGTTCTATCCCGAGGTCATAGAAAAGGGATCCCATATGTTACAGATTGATGTTGACACCGAGAAAGGTGGCTTGGTGATAAACCCAAATTTTTTCGTGGCATGCACTTCCGACATATGGATTTAAACAGCCTGCATCTTTTCATAAATACGTGTAGCAATATCGGAGTGAAAAACACAAGAATAAATTCCTGTTTCAATCTTTACTGGTCAAGTCTGGATAGAATTTGATCTATGCAAAACTGTATTGTTGAAAATTGATTGAAGGCATGGGCTAGCTCTTCCCAGATGTGAATTTTGGTGTTGTCCAATCGAGCGTACCATGCTCGGGGCTTCTTCAGTTGGGCTTTTCTGAAATAACTACATTCTCAGCTTTTCATCCTCTGCATAGGATCTGAGTTCTCCAATGTAAACTTTCAAATTAGTATAAGGATCTATTAACCCGTTAATACTTTTCAAAGGGATAATACACTTTTTAGTCACTGTACTAGGGTTCGATTTTCATAGTGGTTACCGAAAGTGATTTTGTTACAATCGCATAACTGTTCTCTCAAAAATTACAAAATGGGCATTACATTTAATTTCCGTCCAAAAAACGGACGGAAATCGTGAGTGTGCTCCTCACGTGACTTTGATTGCTGATGTGTCCGGCACTTGCTAGTCCAAACATTTGGAATGCTGACATGGAATTTAGAAATGCTAATAATATATTTAGTATAATAGTTTCAAAATAATAATAATAATAATAGTAATAATAATAATAATAATAATAATTAATAATAATAACAAAAATCTTTTTAAATAATAACAATAATAATTTTTAAATAATAATATAAATTCATTGGTTTTATTTAAATACATTTGTAAAAATAATAATATTAATAATTTCAAAATAATAATAATAATAATAACAATAATATTTTTTAAATAGTAATAGTACTTTTTAAATAATAATATAAATTCATTAATTTTATTTAAATGCATTTGGAAAAAAATAATTTCAAAATAATAATAATAATAATAATTTCAAAATAATAACAATAATAGTAATAATAATAATTTTAAAATAAAAAAAATATTAATAATAATTTCAAAATAATAATAATAGTAGTAAAAATAATAGTAATTTTTAAATAATAATAATAAAAATAAAAATTAATATTATTATTTATTATTCAAGTGTTTAAATAATTTCAAAATTTTCAAGCTTTCTCTTTGAAGAGATAAGCTAATCCAGTGACAACCGCCTTGCCGCCTCAGTCGCAGGTCTTCGTTTTGATCGCCGGAGGTTGCCACGGCAACGTCATCACCGGCAATTTCTCATCGTCCACAAGATTTTGATTTTTCTCCGTTGACGATGTGGTAATTTCTCCAAAAATTAAATCTAATTCTCCACAATCACACTCTACAGAACACTGTTTGTGTTCTGTTTGTCTTCACGGCAGTTTGGGGTTCTAACGGAGGTAAGAGAATTCCCATTTTAAGAGTAGGGTTAGGGATTTGATTTGGCATTAATGGTTCGTGGGGTATGGTAAAGATAAAGAAGTGAAAGATCGGGGAGAGAAATGAGGATGGCTTTTCCGTTGCGGGATTTAGTTTCGGTAGTGTAGAGAGCGAGGAGAACGACTTCAAATCCGGCGAGGGAAGAATTGGAATTGCAGTTGGGTTTTTTTTCTAATCTTGATGCTTCCGTTGGGATGGGGATGTTTTGATGGTGGGTTTGGATCTAGATTTCGTTCTAGATCTGGATGGTCTCGTTGATCTGTTTATTTGTTATTTGTGATGGTAATCAGATTTGGGGTGATGGATCAGATTTGGGGTGATGGTGGTGTTATTTGAGGTACCCTGTAGCGTTGGAATTTTGACCAAAGCCATGGTCTGGTGGCCTTGCCGGAGCTGAAGGGTTGCCGGTACTAGTTGAAGAACGAACATAAAGAGAGAGAACGAACATGAAGGACAAAACAACCCAGTTTTTTATTTATTTTATAATAATAATTTCAAAATAATAATAATAATTTTTAAATAATAATAATAATTTTTATAAATGCATTTATATAAAATTAATGAATTTATATTATTTTTCAAATTTTTAAATATTTTAAGTTCAATTAGCATGGTTATTCATATAAAAATAATTGATAATTTATATAAAAATTATTAAAAGTTTTAAAAATTTTATTATTATTATTGTTATTATTATTATTATTATTATTATTTAAAGATAATAAATTTCACCAATGAATATTAATATAAATTATTAATGAATGTTTCCAATGAATATTTAAATATAATAAATTTTACCAACAAATTATTAATAATAATTTTTAAAATTTTTAATTTTTTTTTAAAATATTGTTATTATTATTATTATTTTGAAATTATTATTATTATTATTATTATTATTATTATTATTATTATTTTGAACCAACTAAATCTATATAGGGACAATTAACATGGTTATTCATATAAAAATATTTTTATAATTTATATAGATTTTTAAAATTTTTAATTTTTTTTAAAATATTATTATTATTTAAAAAATATTATTATTATTTTAAAATTATTAATATTAGTATTTTTATTTAAAGATAATAAATTTTACTACTATACTTTGTTTAAAGATAACAAAGAATTGATATGACAAACAATAACAATAAATGTGATGACCGTTTCCGCCCACATCAGCAAAATAACTAAGTGATATACACAGTTAGAATTTTCGTCCGTTTTTGGACGAAAATTAAAAATAATGACCATTTTGTAATATTTGAGAGTACAGTTACTCAATTGTAACAAAATCACTTTCGATAACCACTATGAAAATCGGACCCTAGTACAATACCCAAAAAGTGTATTATCCCCACTTTTCAAAATACGGGACTTGAAACTTGTTCGGATAACGAGCCCCTGGAAAGATACAGAGATTTGAGTAGTTGACACTCCCATATGCTCCAACCCCTTTGATTGACCGGATGATTTCTTCCATTTGATGGACTTTCTTTCTAATGTCCCTAGTTTCTTGGTCATCCTTGAGATTGGTTATTTCAGGAGTTTTGTTGGTTATTATCTCACTGGAGTGAGGTTCAAGTATCTGTATTTTCACCTTTTTGTCAATACCCTAACTGTCACCTTGTGCAGAGGACTTTGGTTGAGTGGGTATCTGTTGGCCCTGAGTGCTTTTACTCTGTTCTTTCAGTAAGATAGCCAACTCAGCTATCCGATTTCTAAGTCCCTCGAACTCCTCTCTAGATACAGGGGTAGATTCAGGTGGGGCACTTGTAGCCATGTCTGTAGATGGGCTCTGTGCCTTTTTAGACTTTGACCTAGTAATATGACTAATTTTGCCTACAAAAAGAGTATATAGTTTAGTCTTGACAAACACTAACAGTATGCATGCTGTGTAATGTGTTAATTTTTTAGGGTTTTTAACGTTTTCTTGCAAAATAAAGGTTAGTTGTTTTGATGACAGGTTAGTGCGACATTTATGACAAGATTTGATATTTGACCCGGAATTAATATTTAAGGGAATTGACATTTGACATGAATTGAAAGGGAAAGGCAAGAATAGACGTCCCTTTGCGTTTTGTTTATTAGAGATTGACCTATCTTAGAGTTACTCTTACGGGCTTTTCGGCATGAAGATTCTCAGATCATCGCAATTTATTAGATGAAAAATTAATCCAATTTTTCAATTGGAGCGGATCTGAGTGGCGCATTTCTTGAGTCTCGCGGGATGTTGCTCTTCTCGAGTCCAGTAATCAATCATCGCACCTCACCATATGTATGATGATATTGTACGAAGCACTAATATAAAGCATGTAAAGAGACATTCATTCAATGTAAAAACAACATTCACACACATGCAGATAAAAGAAAAAATTTTCGCTTTCCTATGTTTGTTTTCTACCCTTTATTCTTTCGATATATTGATTTGATTTATCTTTCTTAAAGAGTGAGATTTTTAGGAAAAGACCGACATAAATGTTGACGATTTGAAAAGATTAATTTTATGATTGGGCCGAATTAGACAGAACTGCCAGTTGGTATGAGTTTAAATGGTTATAAAAACTCAACCGAATTCTTAACATTTATATTTTCTGTATTTCTTTTAAAGTTTGGAATTAAGGTAGTAACAAACAAATAATATACCTTTTCATGGCCGGGTTCAAGGATGAAATTTCTTTATGAACATGTCTACACATTATAACCGGGACATCTTTATGGTACGGTTACAAATGATTGAAATCATAGATGCGTACATTTACATTTTCATTAAAGATACAATTTTTTTGAAATCATTTTTGTCAATTTTTTAACCTATCAATATTTTTGTTTCTAACTGATACTATCATGTTGTTAAAAAACGACTAAATTGTAAATTTGACCCTCTTATTTGTCATATTTTTACTAAACTGTTCCCTAAATTTTTTTTTTGCACAACTGTTCCTCATAGATGCGTTAGTCATGCAAAGGAATTCCTCCAATATTCTCTAAACTTTTTTTAGCACAACAGTTCCTCATAAATGCGTTAGTCATACAAATGTGTTCCTCCAATTTTTTTCACCTATTAAAAATTAATTTTCTCTCTCCTCATTTTTTTAATTTTTTATTTTTAAAATTTGTGTAAACAGTATACTCTTTTTCTTCTTTTTATTCATTTATTTTTATAATGACATTTTGAATACAATATGAAATATATTTAAATTCAAAATTAGAAAAAATTAATTAATTTTAGACAATATAATTACCAAAATTATAAACCTTACTATTTTTTTATTTTATCTAAATGATACTAATAACTGTATGATTTATTTTAAATTTGAATATATCTCAAATTGATTTAAACAAATCAAATTTGATCCTATATTTTGAACAAAAAAATAAAAAAATAAAAATTTCTTTGTTTGTCTTTAAAAGTACACCAAAAATTTCCTTGTTTGTCTTTAAAAATACTAAGTTTAACTTTTAATAATAGTCGTATGACGAAAATTTTGAAAATATTTTCAAATTTATATTTTTTTTGTTCAAAATATATGACCAAGTTTGATTTATTTAAATTAATTTGAGATATATTTAATTTTAAAATAAATCATACAATTATTAGTACCTTTTAGATAAAATAAAAATATTAAAGTTTATAATTTTGGTAATTATATTGTCTAAAATTAATTAAATTATACTAATTTTGAATTTAGGGATATTTCATATTGAATTCAAAATGTCAATATAAAAAAATAAAAAAGAATAAGGAGAAAAGAGAGAAAATTAATTTTTAATAGGTAAAAAAATTGGAGAAACACATTTGCATGACTAGAATAACGCACCTATGAGAAAAAATTGTGCAAAAAAAAGTTTAGAGATCATTGGAGGAACACCTTTGCATGACTAACGCATCAATGAGAACAGTTGTGCAAAAAAAAGTTTAAGAAACAGTTTAACAAAAGTACGACAAATATGTGGGTCCGATTTACAATTTAGTCATTAAAAATATCTAATTTTAAGACCGAAGAAGTCCGAGGATTTTTTAGAATAATAGGAAAATGGTCATTGCTAAATCATTTACGTACATTTTCATTAGGTTCCTTCTCGGCTTTTTACCCCTCCATAGGCTCCATATAAGAGAGGAGAGATATTGGGGTTTATGAGACGAGGGTTTTACAGGCGAAGCAACAGACCGCTGCCTCTCCAAAATTGGTGAGTTCTGTTCCTACTACTTTAATACTTCATCATCATGTATGCTTTTTGTTGCAAGCACAGATTGTTAATCCGTAATGGGTTTGCCTTAAATTCAACAATTTCATCTAATTTCGATCAGGGTTTTGTTCAAAAGACTCGAATATTATCAGTATTGCCCACCAAATATTTCTCATCTGAAAGAAAATCAAAATCCTCAGCACAAGAAAAAGATATAAAACAACACTCATTTACAGTGTCTTACCTCATAGAATCATGTGGGTTATCCCCAGAAACTGCTATATCTGTATCTAAGTTTGTAAATTTTGAATCTGCAAAAAGACCAGACTCAGTTATATTCCTCCTTAGGGAATATGGATTTGATAATGCCCAAATCTCCAAAATCATTAGTAAAGTACCCAAATTGTTGGTAGCTGATTCTAGGAAGACCCTTATGCCCAAACTCCAGTTCTTTCGTTCTAGTGTAGGTTTATCGGGCTCTGAATTTCTAAAATTTATATGTTCAAACCCATATTTATTAAAGTATAGCTTGGAAAACCGGTTTATTGCACTTTGTGATTTTCTAAAGGGTATAATAGTTGGTAATGACACTAAAGTTGCTGCTGTTTTGAGAAATTATTGGCGGGTTCCAGTAAGTTCTGTGCAAAGAAATATTATTCCCAATATAGAATTTTTGAGAGGGCTTGGTGTGCCTCAACCCAAGATTGTCTCATTGGCAAGTTTTTGCCCCGATGTATTGAGTCAAACGACGGATATTTTTGGTGCAAAAGTGAAGGAGGTCATTGATATGGGATTCAACCCTTCAAAATCGACATTTGTCACGGCACTAACTGCAGTTATTAAGATGAGTAAATCAACATGGCAGCACAAAATTGAAGTCTACAAGAGGTTGGGATGGTCTGATGATGACGTTGATTTGGCCTTTAGAAGGAACCCTGTGTGTTTGCGTTTATCAGAGAGGAAAATTGTGAATGGAATGGATTTTCTTGTGAATAAGATGGGTGTTAAGTGTAGAGATATAGCAAGAAGACCTATAATTCTTACCTACAGTTTGCAAAAGAGGATCATTCCCAGGTGTTTGCTTGTCAGGTTTCTGCAGTTGAAGGGCTTATTAAAGAAAGATATACATATGAGTGGCTATCTCATACTGTCTGAGGAGGTTTTTTTGGACAAGTTTGTGACTAAGTATCAGGAACAAGTTCCTCAACTACTGGGTTTATATCCAGGAAAAGTGGAACTCCTAGTGCTGGACGTTGGAACTAGGGATAGAAGCTGGCAAACATTGTTGTAGCACGTAAAATTGAGCATCTCTCTGTTTCTCTATGTGAGGAGATGCCGCAGCCTATTTCTTTTTCAAAGGAGGGTCACCTATTACCTTTTTAAATCTGTTCGCCGAACAACATTGTTACCTGCTGTCTGACAATTTTTCTTATTCTTTTTAATTTGTATTTTTAATGTATATACTTTTGTGGGCACAAAACTGATATGGTTTCTTTGAGATTGAATGTGTTTTTCTTGGATCTTGTTTTAAAGCATAAGTTCAACCTGATTATGTTCTCATCTCTCACTCACAAAAATATCTATACAACTTTTATAAACAATGGTGTATATTTCTCTCATCACGTGACGAGAAACAAAAATGACACCTGATAAAAGAGAAAACTAAGATAGTTACACCGTTATAATTAATTATCGGCATTTTGTGACAAACTTCTCATCCCAAACATGATACTAAGAAATATTTCGTAGAGATGCAGGTTACCACTTTTCATGAAAAGGCATTAGGAGTTCTAGGCTACAACTAAGTTCTAAACCTTCTATGATTCCATCTTCCTACTACAACCACCACTTGTAAGCAACCATCTTCCTACTACAACCACCACTTGCTCAGAGAGGTTTACTTGTACATATTTTCTATTTGCTGTTTGTATTGACATACAACTTTGTCCCTCCTGATTTTCATGGTTGGAGTCATTAAACCACCATCAATCTGCAAAATTAACAGAATTATTCTAATCATTGGCTTATCGAGTAGAAAAAAGGGGGCAGGCGTTACATATATATATATATATATATATATATATATATATATATATATATATATGTTGAACACTTTACCGTGAAAGGTGTGTCAACAACAAGGATTGGCCCTATTTGAAAAGAGCACTCTGAAGTCCTGCAATAAAGAAAATCTAATCAGACTTTATGCTAGAGAGAATTTTGTTCAATTGGATTAGGCCTATCATATTCTTGTTCAAGATATAGTTTCCAAACAACTAATAGTATAAAATACCTATTTTAACAGAAAACCAGAAATTTCAACAGTTTTTCTGAAAGTCCTGAGTTTGAAGAATAGCAGTCTCACAATCAGAGCGAAAGGGTACGCGGACAGAAGAAGCTTTTGGTTTTAAAGAATAAGTAGAGACCGGATGAAGCTTTTGCCAGTAATAAATAGAAGTGAGGATTGAGGAGCTCATAGACATACCAAGCACATTACTGCATTGTCTGTGACATGATTACGAAGAAGCTAACATTTTCTTGATACATCAATTCATAATTTAAGAGATACTTTTGAAAAAGCTCTGAAATCTTAATAATAAAGCTGGATAAGTTAATTATCTAGCCTTAAGGGGAGTATTAAGAGAGCGATATGTAATGCTTGCTGGTGAGAGCTATTAGTTGTACTTCCTCTATGTTTAGTGCTTAAAATAAAGAATAATGCTAGAGACACAACTTATTCTACAATTATTTTACAATTCGCTTATGTGGTATACTCCACCTCAACTTTTATGTGGGGCCGAAGACTACATTGAAACAATTTGTTCATCAATATGCTGAGGTGGAGTATGCCACATCAGCAAATTATAAAATAATTGTAAAATAAGTTGTGTCTCTAGCACTACTCTAAAATAAATAGAGAACTCATCCCTTCTAGGAACAGAATTTTTCAATTTTCCCCCTCCATCTCTACGATATCTACTGTTCAAAACACACAATGTAACGAAAGAAGACGATGGATGGCAAAAGCTTTGTAGTTTTTGTAGGAATAATAATATAAAGCAAAGCTTAAAATAGATAAAGTCTTACCACTTCCTTATCTCTTCATATATAAGGCAAGTCATTTTCTCCTTACTAAGTTCAGAAGCGTCAGCTTCTATGATTGACAATGTCTTTGCCACCGCTAAAATCTCTTCTTTGTTCGGAACAATAATAGCTCCAAGACGCCGTTGATCCTGTATGTATTGCATACCAGCCAATAGAACAGTTGTCTATTTATATATCATCATGAATCCATGATGATGGAGTCATATTAATAAACATAGATGCTTCAAGAGTTCAAATCAACGATCTCGGAAAACAATTAGCGGGACATTTATATTTCACCTGGCCAATAAGTACAATTTGTTGAATCATACTACTCCTCATGGCAGCTTCCTCAAGCTCTGCCGGCTCAACATTTTCACCTATATCATCCACAACATATTGATTCAGCTAACAATACCAATTTTTCACAAGGGAAGTGTTAAACAAGGACCTAAATAATTGAGATTTTTATTTTAAGAGAACTGAATAGCAAGTGATTTTTATTTTTCACAAGGGAAGAATATAATAGTGAAAAAGGAATAGCTTAACAAAAGTTATGACCCGCAGAGGATTTCCGGTCTCTGTTATATTTTTTTTTGAAAATTACTTCTACAGAACCTGTTGATAGGACTATGGTATCCTTGGCACGTCCTTCAAGAACAGTAACACCTCCAGAATGACGACTTCGCCCTACGGAATGGTAAGGTGTAATCCAACCAATGTCCCCAGTGTTTATCCAACCATCCTCATCTAGGACCTGTTTTGTGGCTAATGGATTCTGATTTGTAACATAACACCATGTTAGAGGAGTAAGAATCAATTCCAAGTAGTCACTGTAAATAAAACTTAATGGTAGAACAAGAACAGTGCGTATCATTTCATCAAATTCCAAAAAGATTCACGTAGCACATTTTGATATTTGATATAATTTGAGCAAAACAAAATGATGATTTTTAAGTCATCAAGGTAAATAAAAAAAATAAAATCTTTATTTGTATTCAAATACCTGAGCCAGTGACGTACAATAATGAACTTAACAATTATTTGATGGATATACTGCAAAATAGGAAGTAGTGTTCATGTCGTACTATTTTTATTTAAGAGCTTGAATAGTATTTTGTAATTCTCCTTTTTTCCCCTCTGTATAACTTGATAAAAGAAAGAGTGAAACCCTAGTTCTCTACGTGTGACTAGCATGTGATTTTTACTGAGATTCGAGTTTTAACATTGAAAGAAAGAAATGTGGCTAGGATTCTAGGGTTACTTTAAGCTTAGTAAATAGCTTATAAGATGTCTGTAGGTGGCAGCTCTTTATTATACATATAATATTACTCACGTTTAGGGTTCATCTTTGATCTCTGACTTGAAACGCAATTTTAAATTCCAAGATTGATTATTCTGCTATTGGCTCAATTATTGATTTTCTGATCTATCACTGCCGCGCTGCATTGCACATTCAAGAACTTCTTATGATTGAAAATAGAGCTCTTTATGATGCATTGCACATTCAGGAACTTCCTATATTTCCTTTAATTTCATGGAAAATATTCCTTTCCGTTTTATTATGACAAATGCAAACATTATTGATTATTGGAAAGACAACTCACTACAGTTATTAAAAGTATTACCAAATTTAGCAAACATACTAAGATTTATCTGTAACAGAACTGTCAAGCTATAACTGAATAGTCACAAGTTTAAGATATATGAGGGGGATATAACTAACCTTGTAGTAACCCTTCATCACTTGTGGGCCCCTAGCTTTTACAATGCCCTTTTTACCAGGTGGAAGAACTTCATCCGTAAATGAATCTACAACTTTTATTTCTGTATGTCGAAGTGGGTGCCCAATTGAGCCAAGAACCTTCAAAGGTTAAATCTGTGACATTATCATATAATCCAACACTATCTGGAAATAAATTGGGAAAAGGAAAATGAATGGCTAGAATTGACTATAGCATACATAAGTGAAAACAAGGAAACACGAAATTTAGCGGTTTAGCATACTATTGGTCGCAAGATTCAATAATATGGCAGTGCCAATGAATGCATATTGGCTTAGGTAGACAACCCATGACTTTTCTTTACATCTAAGAAATCAATATTGACTTCATTGTCCCCGACTGAGAAAAAAAAGGAAAAGACAAGAACTTAATAGCCAATGACAGGGTATCTGTCAAATCCTGATGATAAGTTTTAACTAGATATTTCTGTATTTATTTACTTCAAAGAGTGTCAAAAAATTGTTATGTCCATAGCATGGTACAATAGGAAGTGTCTTGAGGATCCTTGACAAAGAATAGCTGATACTGGATGCAATGCAACAAAATCATGAAATGTGATGCCCATAATAACTTCATCGTGTAGTTTATAAATCGCGATACATTAAAATAGGCGGTTTCCACGTGCCTGTCCTGGGCCTGCTTGTAGAAGGTTATCTGCCTATCACTGTTATGTGATTCCCCATTAAGATACCAGCCGGATCCCCACTCAAGTTCTTTTTACATATACCACATTTTAGGATCTAGATATTATATAAAGTTCGTGTAGCCTATTCTATATGATCCCCCACAAACATAGTATGATCTCAATAACCATGTTTTCCACATGAAACAAAGCTATAATTTTATGGGAATTTTCCCTTTATTCCACTACCCGGGGGAGGGGGAAAGGAGAACTTAAATTATGATGTTCAAAATTAGATGGAGGCTCAAAAAGCAAGTTAGTAGATTAACCCCAACATTAAAAAAAATAAAATGTTGCCACAATAGGCACTCCGAACAATTTGACTCCTAAATTTCAAATAAATTGAAACCATTTCTTACATTGCAATTTAAATGTCGACAAGCAATTACTGGAGATGTTTCTGTCAATCCATATCCATTTTGAAGTTTCACCCCAATTGCCTGCGAGTACATAAAAGCTAGTTTCAGAGGCAACAACCTCACATCCCAGACACTAGTAAGCTAAAATGCAAAAGCATCTAACCTCGAAGAAGCGGTCAACATGCGAAGGCAAACTACCACCTCCACTTATGCCCGCCTGCAGAAGACAAGGTATCCTTTGCTTTATAATTTTACTTTGGCCCTTCTATCCAAACAATTGATAAACTATAAAAAGTTTAAAGAGAATATACCATGTTGATTTCCAGATGAAAAAGATAAGTTCAACATCATATAAACCTCAGACTTTCAAATTATGAAAAAGAGAATTAAGAAGTTGTTCTGGGTGAGAGATTCACTAATAAAACATGAAAGATTCTTTCAAGAGAAGCCCAAAGAAACTTAAATTTTTTGGCCAGCAGTATGAGGTCTTAGAAGATGTGACTTCTAAATTTCAAATTCACAGAAAGATAAATAGTAAATTAGTACATGAACAAAAAGAAACAATACTAACACTAAAGTTTTACAGTATTAAATATAGTATCAAACCTTTGAAATTCCAATAGCAGACTGAATTTTACGGTAGACGATCTTCTTTGCCAACATATGTATCGGCCACAATATAGCAGCAACAATTCTTGCCCATAAATAGTCCAAGATTGAGACAAGGTAAGAAGGTTGCTTCTGGATTTTTATTAGACATTTCCCCTACAAAACAAGATAAAGACATTAAAGCTGTATATTGATATGTCACTAAGAATTAACTTGTTCCCTACAAAGGAAACCAGTTAAAGAAAGACATGCAGGAACTGGAAGTTCAGATAGAGACAACTGATCTAACTGATACTTAACACAGTGGTTATGCAGTGTGGGAACCTAGCAGGTGGGACAATGGAAGTGTATTGGCTCATACATTTTAAGAATAATACTTGTCATACTAGTAAATCTTTGATGTGAAGTTGCTTGAATATTGTGTGCTCTGTAGCACATTGACCGGGATATATCATGATTCTGTAAAAAAAGGAATAAAAATAATAATTCTGCAAAACTAACTAATAATAATTTGAGTACTTAATTTAGTTTTAAACCATGAGCCCATCAATATGGTGTAATCAACTGGACCAAAATCCCTAGAAGGAAATAGAAGGATAAAAGTATGTCAGACACAAAAGTTTAAAAACATCAGTGTTTTAAAAATCGCTAGGCGGACCTAAGCGGCGGAGGGAGCACCTAGGCGGACTAAGAATAGGCGGTCTCATTTATTTATTTTTCTATCATACATACTTGTTATACTATACCAAGCATATGGTAGATGTAATTTTTTTTAAAAATTACATGGAAAATTACCAAAAATACAATTGTTTAAGGCTTAAAAAATCATTTCAAGTATTGTAGATCTTCAAAATAGGGGTTTGGTTATGCTTAGGTGGGGACCTAGGCGCCCAGCCAAATCAAGGCAGTAGAGGACCAACAGACAGTATACCTAGGTGAAAAATAGATAGAAATTTCCTGCAACAGAACAGTGTCTTGAACTCGGTCTCATACCCATTGAAGGAAACATGACACTTCACCATTCTAAATTCTTCATATAAGTTCTCATTAGGGTTTTTGTCATTTTTATTTGTTCTTCTTACTGACTTTTACCGGAAACTACAGCCCCTTGTCATTGGGCTGAGCCTGTACATCACAAGAGCTTACCAACATGTCACTTTGATAGATAGACAATAAAAGCCAAAAGAACAAAAATAAACAACAATAATGAGATTCAACCTCGTAAATTCTTTTGAACTCCATGTAAGCCAAACTGATCCTTATCAGTAAAACAGCAAGAAGCTTACGAACAGCCGAGCTTGTAGAAATCTGCTTCTGAATCCCACTGCAACAGTAGAGTAAGAAAATTAGAGAAATAGAAAAGACAACTTGAAGAGATTTGAGCAAATGAGAAAGGCCAGCTAGCACAAGTGTCCAATTCTAAGGTAAAGATAGTTAGAAATTTTTAAGGGAGATAGACGAGAAAGAGGAACACATGAAAGACAGGATAGTGAAGATTTGAGTTTTTTTGTCTATCTACAAAGTATTTTCACGTTAAACTATTTATGATGATCATATATGTGTTCCACACAACTATATTTGCTAAGCTTCATTGAAGATAGTCAGTTAGTTCTCAACCCAAAGGGGATCCTGTTATATAGGTATGCTCAAGGGAGGTTAGTGCATCTTGTATTATAAAATTATTGCCCCCTTATTTAAAGTAGAACTATTTTCATGCACTAATTTGGTTGCTTTGACTAGCAGCTCAGGCTGGTGTTTGCCAAGGTTAAGCAACTTTAGAAAAAATTGCTCTACTGGAGGAATACATAACGTCTAGAAAGTTTCACGTTTCATGAATGGCTTCTAAAAGATCTTTTCTTAATATACGGGATGTGATGCGCTTCCGAGAGAGAGAAAGAGTCCAAAAAAGATTTTGAGGCCTTCAGCCATAGTATGCTAATCATACCATTGGAAAAGAGGGGAAAATATAATCTTACTATATATAGCAATATAAATCTAACAATAACTTCAAGAACATGTAATTCTTCAAGCATAATGGATAGCCTCAGAATAATATTCCTCTCTTCAAGATGGGATGTTTCAATAGATATAATACTTTAATAAAATTAGAGAGAGAGAGCGCAAAGATCCAGCTATTTTAATTGGGAAGCACAATGATAACATTGTTTAAGCATGGTATCCAGAAGACATCATTTGTAGAAAAGAAATTTTGCACTTGAATTACATTATAAAGAAAAAAAGTGAAGATTCTCACCACCTTATATAAATAGAAAATATTATCCTCTACCCCAATTTCTCATAAGCAATATCATTGTATATCTAATTTTGTGTTAAGTACGTGCATAAAATTATTTTCCCTAAACTACGATGCCTATCACCATAATTATAGGGAAAATGGTGTACCTGTAAAGTGTTTCGAATACTAAGGGAACAGAAATCATATACTGGGGCTGATATTGTCGCAAATCGTCCTACAATGAAATTGTTTTCAAAAATAAGAAAGTAGAATTAGACAGAAAATATGGTGTTAATATTGGTACTCCACGTGTTAATAATGTACAATAATATCCTTGAATGTTTATAGTTAGATCGTTTTGTTCTTGAAATATCAATTTGATGTAAAGAATAGTCTCGTATTCTCAATAAAATGTGGAGTTCACCCATATTATATAATGGATAACTGCAAATAGTCAGATCAGACCAATTTCATTCCAAGGACACGCATAAATCATAATTAAGAGAATCATTGTAACAGTATCTCATAAAAGAAGTGGCAGCCCATAAGTAAGTATTCCATATTTCTTCCAAATTTAGGACCGTTGGCATAATTGTTGGGGTAAAAAGCTTCACATCTGAAAATATGGAGATTAGAACAATACCTTTAAGTTTTTCACCGTTGTGTACACCTGCTTAATCCCATTGGTAAATGTGAAATATTCACAAGCACGCTCATAGGCATGCCAAGGTGGAAGCATGCTTAGAAATATATCTCCAGGTTCAGCAGGAACGATGTCCCATAAGTTATTTATCTAGGAAATGGATGAAAATGGGATATCATAACAAAATACAAATGGCTCTAAGAAATACAATAGATGAAACTTCCAAAACTAAATTTACGGAGTGAAGGAAATAAAAATCACTTAACTGCTTATTCTCAAAGAGGAAAGATGTAATATGCTATTTTTTCATTTTTCACAGCGGTTAAACTCTATGGAGGCCTAGGGCCTTGGTTACACATTGTGAAACAGTAATGGAGTTGTGGGATTACTGGAGTGCCCTATAATTTGGAAAATAATTTATCCCAAATTTATGATTTCATACAAGGTGTCCAATTCTGATTCTATGGAAATTTGGAAGGGAAAAGTAGCTCTGAAAGTTATATTCCCTTGCCTTGCTCTATATAAAATCCAAAAGCTAGAGAGAGAATCCCTTCAAACCTGGTGCAAAATATTGGCATGTGTAAGCATAACACCTTTGGGATTGCCAGTGGTTCCACTTGTATACATAAGCGTAGCAATATCATCTGAGCTGATGGCTTCATAAATATATTGTTTCCCTGAAATTAACGTAGTCAACAAAGATGTTCCGTAAATTTGAGAACAAACATATTACATATGTTTAAAGAAGAAATATCCTCAGAATGATCTACAAAAAATAACAAGCCAAACAATATACAAATATAAGTATATAACTATTAAGAATGCTCCAGTATAGGACAGTTATTAATGACCCATGACTCATACTACTTTTTTCTTTTCCCTTTTAGACCCAAAGGCTCATACTTTTTAGTTGATACAATCTAAATATCCAAGTTCAGCAGTTCAGCTTCAGCACATAATATCTATTTAAGTCTTGTTAAAATCACTGACAGTCATTTTGTAATAGATAATATCAATTACATATTTTAACAACTAAATGCATTTGAAATTTGCATATACATACATATATACATATATATTTTTATATGGATACATATATATAACCACTTGTTGTCAGTTAACCATGAACACGAGTTCCAAATAATTTCCTTTTGGTCTCATGTGACATCCCATTTTGACAAATAATAATGTCCAAACATAAAATATAAACATATTCATCGTTGAAGCATCCGACTCAAAAACAATTGGCAATGGGTGGAGTAACCTCTCAGTTATTTGGTGAGTTGCAAGACTTAGTTTGCCTGATTTGGGTCTTTGTACCTCAACACGCCCCCTCCGGTATGGCTTAATTTTGAGCCGAAAACATATAAAATTTATATAAGTTAGCACCGAGCACGTGAGTCGTTGGCCTTTAACATGAATGGAATTGCCTTCTCTGTTACCATTTTGAAGCTTCTTCCAACTCAAAACAAATTACAGTGAGTTGTGTCCCAGGAATGTATAATGAGTCTCAAGCCTTAGCTTGACTGATATGAGACTTTGTATCCCAACAATTACTGAAAAATATAACCAACAAGAATAATCCCATCAAAGTCAAGGCCATTATCTTTTCTCAAAGGCAGGAATGACATGGGTAAGTTCCACTACCATATCCGACTATTTGTCGCATAGCTGCTACCCTCTTCATCTTCAAAATAAGAGCCCAATTTGACCTTTGACTTTTTTATGCATATCTACATTTTCATAGGACACACTTGACATAATATTTTTGAATTTTTTTCCAGTACATGTTTTAGTCTTAAAACTTAAATATTGGAAAAATTCAGCAAAATAATTATGTTTAAGTACGTCTCTAAAAACCATAATATACATAAAGAAGTCAAAGGGTAAATGGGATTCTCATTCAATACAAGTGTACCAATGTATGTGTTCGTGCCAATAAAAGAGACAACAGCTTCTCTAGAAACAACATACTATCAGAAATATATAAAGAGATTTGAAGGTTTATATATAACCAAGTACCAAATTGTGAAACAAAGCTTTTTAATTTATTGGCATCTGCAGAATGCAGACTCACTTACGAGCATCATGTGAATCAAGCAATACCCTGCTACTTTCATGACCCATATGTAGGATCTCGTTATAATCATAAACAGGAACTCCATCCAATTTTCTGCTAGTCAGGCATGATTTATCCCCCCAAAGGAGGATCACAAATCTTATATCTGCTCTAGAACAGAAGACTTCTGCAATGCGGTTGAATAGTTCAGGATTGTCCACAGTGAGTGCAACACTGATAGAAGTGACAGAATTAGACAATATTAAGTACTTGGTACAAAGAAGTCAAATAGGCATATGGCATACTCGATAATATATTAGCATTATGTTAGCACAAGAAATCTAACCCCAGAAGTGCAACATGACAAGTTTACAGCACATCAACAAAATGCATACAAGTCCATGTTTTATACATACCAAAATCCCTCGTCGTTTACTCATTTTCAATGAACTACCTTAAATTTAAAAAATTGCTTAATTTTTCAAGAGTTAGTTGTCAGGCATCAGTTACCTCTGTTAAATAAAAACAGTCACAACTTAGATCAGCATACTAGTTCGAACATAATTTGAATATGGACACAAGAAAATATCTTCTAATTGTACAGAATAGGTACAACTTGACATTACGTGGGAGCACAAGAATCCTGACATGCAAAGGTAAAATATGCCATAAAACTTATATATATATATATATATATACATATATATATATATACATATATATATATATATATAGAGAGAGAGAGAGAGAGAGAAAATTTACACTCATATTCTAAAAAAGGTGAATGGTAGGAGTTTTGCATTAGTACATGAATAGTGAGTACATTTTCATAGAGAGGAAAAAACAAAAATATTAAGCATACTTCTCGGCTTCTCCACTAACCTTTCAGAATGGCTGTATATTTGCAATAGCTCTTCAACGGATGACCGCGACCCTCTCACCACATTGATTGCTCCAGTGGCCATCATACCTAAAGCCAAATATAAACAAAGCATGTGCAATCACAGAAAATCAACAATCACTTTGGAAATACATAATTATAGATTTTATATGTAAACTCTTGCAGAGCTTCAACAATATTATGTTGAGATGATTATGGCTAAACACTTAATCATGGAAGAATAATTTAACAAGCTAAAAATAAAACAAAGGTAATATATTAATTTGAAATGTGAATCGAATTGTCCATATGATCGTGCATCATAAGAATAACATCAAAGTTCTCCCACTTAAGTATATAATGATTTCATAGTCGAGGTGATGTCATAATGAAAGAATTGAAGCCATCTCATAAGAGAGACTTAGAGATGCAAATGGCAATAATACGTGGGTGTTGACCTTTAGACAGTAAACTCAGCAGTTGTTAATTCTGCTAGGGAAATGAACTTCTTTCAGCCTACTTTTACCGGTTGCAAAAGTTTTCCCTTTTTAGATAGAAGAAGATTTTACTTACGAAGAAAATTAAGCCGAAGAATAATAGGTCCAACTTAAGGATTGCACATCAATCCCAATGGAAATTTGATGCAGAAACACCACAATGGCACTGATCCTGAATGTCTTTAGTTTGCTCATCCTTACCCAAAGCAAAAAGATAAGGGCCATATTGTAATTTGGAAACCACTTGACATGCCAACTCTTGGTACAAGTAGTAACTCCATCATACATGCCATTAATCCACTCAAACAAATCTTCTTGTTTTTTAACATATTTTTGTGAGTGGCTATGAAGGTCATACACACTAATAACATTACTTCATTCAACTACTAGGTTTACTAAAACGTCCTATTTTTTAACTAACACCAACCACCCCATCTCCTAGAATCTTGTCAATCATAATCTTTACTCCCAATCTCCATTCTTTTTAGTAAACAAAAAGGAAGGTAGGTAAGGTGATCCCAAGCTACCGTAAATTCTACAACAACCAAACACCTACTTAATCTTTTGAAGGCACGCTATATTCACCCTTATTCTGGCCAATTTATCAGTAAACTCCCTCTACTCTATTAATGAAATCTTCTTCTTCTTCCTTTTTAAATCTTGTGTTTACATACAAAGTCTTGTCATAACTACTAGGGTCAAGCTACATAAATCATATTCCATAATTATCCATCAAACCTCATTCCACTATAAGCTACTGTATATTTCATACTTTTAAAAGTTGCACCAACTTTACTCTTCTCCTTATAAAAGAATTACTATCAACTCAAACCATCTTACCCTCACAACGCTTGGGTTACTATGTGTGGGAATACTGTTAGTTTTTATTCTTTGTGATTTTAATGATGACAATATGTTTGTGTATGTAGTTTATTTAATGGACATGATTGATTATGTTTAGGGTTAAATTGATAAGGGTTTATTGGAAATAAAATAGACTGTTTGGCCCAGATTGGATATAAGTCCATTTGAAATTACACGTAGGATTGCATGAAAGTTTTCTATCCCAAAGAGTTTTAACAGCAAGGCAATTATTATAGGAATTTTTTTTCTCTAATATATATTTTGTCAAAACAGTTTTGAATTGGAGCCTATTAAGGAACTGTTTTAGCTGTGCAATCTGTTCTAATTTGAATTGGAGTCTATTAAGGAAACTGATTTAGCTATTAAAGTTGTCTAGAGTATGGACTCTAACAACCTTATCATGAATATCCTTTTGTTCCTTTAATTTAGTTTGATTTATATTCATATCTTTGACTTACTGAATTTAGGAACATATTATAGCCATTAGCATTATCAAAGGTGCTGAAATCTCTATCTATTTCAATTAAAGACTCAGTCTTTCATGCTAACTATTTCTGATAGCCGTTGTTCTTTGTTCTATATATACTCATCATGCTTGGCTATTGAAGGCAGAAATCTTGAAGCTGCAATTCATCTTATATAGTACATCTGAGAGCTTACTAAGTCTTGTTCCAGCAATTGATTGTATTGTTCTTAAATTTTTTGAGCTGAAAAATTATTGTACTCTTTCATAGCATTTGTAATCCGAATACAAGCCTAGTTTGGCTTGGATTTTCCAGTGGTAGTCAGTCTGTACAAAGGAAGCTTTAAAGGTCTCTTTGGTGAGAAAGATGCAGAGGTGCAACGGGGCAGTCGTGTCCAACATTAAGCTAAAGCTTCTTTGAACAAGGAGTTTTTTTTGTAATCAATTGAGTATTAAAGTTTAATAAAAAGAGTCTCCAATATCAATTGGTATCAGACGTGGATTATGCCACTAAATTAGAGGATAGGGGCTGAACCACGTAAAAATCTTGATTTTTATTATTCTGCATTTTGTTCTTCTACATATTTTGTTTTGTTCGCTCAGACACATAAGCAGACAATCCTGTCTGATTGTAACTGTCGAAGAACATAAGTTAAAGCAGACACCAAAGCCGATTTAAATCTGTAGCAGAAAAATTAAAAAGTTTTCATTGTTTATCACTTTTAGCTTAAAAACCTATTCACCCCCCTCTAGGTGTGCATATATACAAAATTACAAATACATGTATGGTTAAGCTTATCAACCTCATGAAAGACAAAGACAAAGTCTATGCCCAGAAAGAATATTGCAACACCTTAAAAATCGAAAAGAGAGGGAAAAAGCAAAACAAGATCAAACATAATAACGCTCTAGGGAAGACGTGAAAAACTATAAAAGGAGACAATTAGGTTTAGTTCAGTTTTGCAGTTTGAATATAGTAGATACTGCTTATTAAGGAAGTTCATAGAAATTACAGTTAGTCAGAGAACCAAAGCTTGTATACCTTGATCTGCAACTAGCCACCTGCAAGAATTATCAGCAAAAAGTGCAAGTTTTTCATATGGCTTTAAGCCAATAACTCTTAGGCCTTCAGAGAAATCCAAAATTTGTTGCTCGAGCTGCAATTTTAAACATTGAATATGAATTCAGGTATCTGGAGTTCACCTTGCTGTAAAAGCATACTAGTAACAAATTCACATTGGCAAAGCATTAGCTAGGTTCAGATTGACACATGCAAAAAGATATTAGTAATGAATTTCACCTTTTTAGTGACAGCACAGCTCAAGCTCTCTGACATACATAATAGATGTATTTCTTTGGAGTCATATATGGAAGAAACCTGACCTGTTTATAAGTCATATTTGTTGGTGGGTCATGATACGGGTTCACCAATGCCACCCTATCACCAAATTTTTCTGCCGAATATCTCCATATGTCGGGAATTGCTTTCCATTCTGAGGACAGGACATTATCCTCCGACAGTAATGTACTTTCTAAAAAAGGTGAACACCTTCTGACTTGCATTTCCTCTGTCTACAAAATGAATAATGCAGAGACTTACTGCGCTTACCATTTCTATATCATAAAATTTCAACTTAGGAAAATGATTATATCATATAGAAAACCTGATGACTTCCAGATTCATATAAATAAATAAAAAGTAGACATTATTCTGCAAAATATTATTCTGACTGTGTGAAAATATTGATCAGCGCCCGTTATTTTTCCATTAAAATCTTGAACCAACAAAATTGATACATTTCTTTTCGTTCTTCCTCATTTGATAATCGTCAAAACTGATACATTTAGCCCAGATGGCCAGATCTATGCTTATGACCATTATTAAAGTTAACAAGTCAGTTAAAGAAACAAAACCACGAGAAACTGAGATCATTTCATGTTTTGAAATATTAAGGGTGAGATTAGTTCCAGAGAATATTCACCTCAAGGCTTTATAAATCTAGGTGCATAAGGTCTTCTTCTTACTTCAGACCTTTTCCTTCTCCCTTTCTCTTTGCATCTCTTGTAACTCTACATTACTATTTTTCACTTTTACTATTGAAAGCAAATGACATCAGCACACCATATAATTCTTTTATCGTTTCATAGATAAAAGAGAAGTACATAACTCTCTTAACTTCTCTTGTTCTTCTCCTTTCTCCTTTCTTTCTTCTTCATATTTATATCTCTTTCTCCTTTCTATTCCTACAATTGAACTTAAGTGGATTTGTTGGAGTAACACAAGTTAAAAGTTGATGGTGACCATTACTTTGCAAGTGTTGCAAAGCTTAGGTTAGGTACATGACAACTCAAAGAATAGTTGGTCTGACAGTTTCAAAGGCCCTTGCAGTTGTATCCTGGTAATAAGAACATATTATATGAAATTGTTATGGACTCATTTTGCACACCCCTGCTCGGACAACCTCGAGTTTTGAAAATTTAAACTAAATTCCTATCCAGCAGGGTTTTGCACAGCCCACGTGGTCCTTTCCTTTATTTTATATGTATAATTATGAAAATACTAATACATAATAAGAAAAATAAAACTATTAATATATAAGTATAAGAAACGTTTATAAATAAATATGATTATAAAATCATGAAGTATATATAACCATAAAGATAAATATAAATATATGGGCCGGGCAAGTGGCAGCCCCGTCCCCAGACGCCTGTTGGGGTCAGGAGACCACAGGGCTGGGGTAAATTGCATCCCTACTCCAGCCATAAGCTCAATAAGTTGAAAGAAGCAACACCTTGGTAAATTGCATCCTTATTCCTGACTCATAAGCTCAATAATTTATTTTCAATATTTTTATTTTAAAATTAATTATTAAAACTTTGTGCATAGAGATTGGATTGGATGATTAATTAATGAAATTTTATTTTGAATTATGCTATTTTTAAGAAGGAATCTCCAGAAAATACTGCATAACCCTTCATAACCTACCTACTACATACAAAATTGTCTGTGGTTTATTATCAAATAAAAATTGTGAACCAAAGGGTCTTGGCCCAATGGTTAACCTCATCATTTGTGTACCAAGAGGATGGGGTTTCAAATTTTGGCAGTGGCAAAGGTTGTGTGTATGTGTTTAAATTATGTCTAAAACTAGCACACACAAAAAGTGTAAGGACCAAAATAAACTAAATGAAAAGTACAAGGACTTTGGTTTAGTTTGCCTTCCTCTATTAAAAGTCAAATTTTCAAAAGAAAAGTTTCAAGTTAACATAATCAATGACCAAGATCAAAACTTAATATAATGAGCTCTGTGTGACTATATAGGGTGTTCGTCAATGACTTCTAAGTTAGTCAATCCAATTTATAAGTCATTTTGCATTGTTCGAGTGCTTTGCAATAATTTAATTTTTGCCTTAATTTTTGACTTACAAGTCATTATTAATAAGCAACAATTTATAGCTTATCTAAAAATAACTTATAAGTCATTCTTAATAAGTTGGTTTGACCAAATGTAATGTCCATTTTGTCCCTCTTCTATTTTGTTAAATTACATCTTTATCCTTCCAACCTAATAGCTATTTGTTCTTCAACGTAAACAAACATGTAATAAAAAATGTTAAGACAAAAATATTGTTACCCATATAAATAAATATATATAATTGATACAATACAATATAATATAATATATATATATATATACACTAGTAGTTATTATATTTATTTTGTATTATATTATAATATAACATTAAATATATAATATTATAACATATAATATTATATTAATATGTATTATATTTAATGTTATATTATTATATATATAATATATATTATAATATAATATTAAATATACAATATTATAGCACATAATATAATATATGCATATATAATATTATATATTATATAATATATTATTAATATTTAATATATTTATTTTATATTATATTATATTTATAATACAATATAATATATTTATTTGTTTAGTGTTTTATTTAATGAAAAAATAGTGATTATATTAAATCAATGTATCTTTTTTTTAATGATTTTTACATTGTATTTTAACTTATAAATTATTATTAACGGAACACATTCACAACTTATTTTATCTTAATTTCTGACTTATAAGTCAATCTAGTGTTGAGCGTGCTTTTACTTATAAATCAGAGCTTAAAATAATTTATAACTCAACTTCAATTTTAACTTTTAAGTCATTTAAAAATAAGTCTTTGACTAACGGGAATACACTCTCATTTCGGAACATCCTAAAAACAGTACGTGGGCTCTTATTCTGCAACGGTGGGAGTAATATTAACATACAAGAAAACTTCCATATGAAATTTGCTAAGGCACAAATGGGTACGCAGGACAGGAATTATCTTGAAAAGGCATATAAATAAAAAAAATATTAAAAAAAAGAGCCTAAATCTAACAAAATTCACAAAAGGGTAGTCAAAAATCACCTGGGTTTCGCAATAAACTCTTGGGAAAACGCCGCTTGGTTTACATTTTGGGGCCAGAAATATTGGGTTGATTGAGTGAGAGTGGGAGAGTAAAAACCGAAATGCACGTCTCCGATCACAAGTGTTTGATAAAAAACCAGCCGGGGAGAAAGGAATAATCAGAGCTCCAGACATGGCCATAGACTGTAAAATTTGGTTGCTATATATGAAGTGAGTTGTATATTTTTGTAAGTTTAAGAGAGAGAGAGAGAGAGAGAAAATGAAGTTTTGGTGGGATATGGAAAAAGTGCATCGAAATTTCCACAGAATGGGAGGAAAGAAGGAAGACAGCAGGTAGTTGGAGCAATGGATCCAGCCAGCCTCAACAAATATTGGGCTGTCTGTCATGTGACACTAAATTCGGTTATTTATTTTGATTGGAACGGGATGGGCCAAGGGTGTTAAATGGTCAAGGAGTAGAAATATATTTTAAAAATGTGTGCCATATTTCTTTATTGTCATCCACTGTCTTTGGCTAATGGCTAACCCACCTCCTATGGTCTATGGGATCTGGTTGCCTGCACAATTTAGTAATCTACAATAATATATATATATATATATGGGTATGCATTCATGACAACCGATTGTTAAGGAACTATTTCAGCAATCCAAAAAAAAAATAACATGTCACTACAAGTTGTAGTGGCTGTGATAATTAAAAAGGGTCACTACAAATTGTAGCCGCTAGGACAACTTTAACATATTAATATTAATATTTTGTAATATTTGAATTAATAATATTTATATTATTAATATTTAGAAATATTATTAATACTAATATTAATATCGATTAGCCATTTAGACGATTTGGACTGAATGGTTTAGCGTTATTTTTTTGGTTGAATGGGCTGCTAAATGAAGTTTTTTTTTTACAATATTAACTATTATATTAAATAAATTTATAATAATTTTGAATTTTTTTTAGAAGGGTAAAATAATAAAAATATGTTATTAAGATGTTTCAAACATGTCAATTATCAAATAACTTTTTTCATTTAGATTTAAATTCAACTCATTTAAATTTCATTCAATTTTTATCAAACATTCCCTTTAATTGTTTTAGTATATAATGCATTATATACACGACACACATTACGTGCATGTAAAAAATAAAAAATAAAAAGCTAAAAAAATAAGAGGAAAGAGACGATGGGAAAAAATTAATAAAAGACTAGTATAAAAAAGTGTAAAATAAAAAAGTAAAAAAAACACTGTTTTATTTACACCAACTCCCGCTTTATAATATAATATCAAATCATTTTTTCAATTTCAAATATACTAGACAGTAGAGCTGCAAACGAACTGAATCGAATCGAATTTTGTCAAATTCGAACAAGTTTAGTCAAACTCGAACATGTTCGAGTAATTTGATTGAACCAACAATTATATACAAGTTCGGATCGTTTGGTGTTCGCGAACATGATCGAATTTGCGAACAAGTCAAACATAAGCTTGTTCGTGAACACCAAACTTGTTCACGAACACAAACTTATTCACAAACATAAATTTGTTAACGAACACAAACTTGTTCACGAACACAAAGTTGTTCACGAACATAAATTTGCTTACGAACACAAACTTGTTCACGAACACAAATTTGTTCACGAACACAAACTTAGAACTCTGAAACAAAAAAATACTCCCTCCGTTCCATAATAAGTGATGTTTTAGAGTTGGACACAACCATTAAGGAAATGATTGTATAACATTAAATATAGTATCATTTGTCTATAATATCCTTTGTGTTAATAAGGAGAAAGAGAGTTAAAAGCATCTGGGTATTGAAGTAGGAGTAATGAGGGATAATTTTAAAAATATTATAATTAATGCTCCTAGATTTTCTAAAACATCAAATAATTTGGGACAAATAAAATCACCTAAAATATCATTTATTATGGGACGGAGGGAGTAGTTAAATAAAAATAAAAAATGTCTTCTCTAAGAGTCTAAGTATTCAATTAAAAATTAGACCAAATATTGTAATTATCATTCATCCAAAAAAGACCAAACCAAAAATGATTACTTAGAAGTTAGAACTTAAAAGTTACTCCCTCCATCCCATTTTATCTAACGTTCTAGAGATTTTTACATAGATTAAAATAGATGCAATTTTATTATTTTACCCTTAATTAATACTTTGATCTCATTTATTTCTCCATTGACACCGGATGCCAAAGCATCCTCCACGCCGTCTTCCGCCGGAGCTCCGGTTTACTTCTATCAAAATCTTTCAACATATCTTCCGCTGGGTCTCTTCTTACTATTACTACGACATCACCGAAATCTGAAACATATATTCCACTAGGTCTCTTTTTACTGTTACTACGACATCACCGAAATCTGAAACAGAAAACGTTAGGTGAAAATAACCAAACCTGTAAACTGATTGATTTCTCAAAACTCTTTGGCATTAGACATGATCGATAAACGGCTAAGCCTTGGCTGAAATCCGGCTCTCCTTCGCTGCTGATGCGAAGAAGGTCGAATCAGAGCGGCCAAAGCTCGTTTCACCAAATCGCCTTCAACGGTCCCGATTCGAACAAGCGAATTCGTCATTGCCGATCTCCGAGCGTTCAAATGATTCGGCGAGTACGTCATCGAGTGCGAGTTGTTAAAATTCTTGTGTATGCTGCACCGGAAGGATACAGGATGCGTCGTAGGATAACACATACACGACTACTTGGGGATATTCGACAGAGGATTGTTGATCTACTTGCGAACCACATGATCTCTCGGGGAAATGGCCATCGAGCGTCCGAGAGAGCTCGATCTGCCGATCGAGAATTGTACGGACGATGTAAGACCCCAACTTTTATGAATAAAGATTTAGTTTTCTTTATATATTATTTCGAAACAGTAAGGTGTTGTTTTGATAAATATGAAAGTTATGGGTGAAATGTGCAAACATTTTGAAAATGAGCAAGTGGTATAAAATATTCTTGTTGTCGGGGAATATTCGTTTGGTCGTGGAATATTCTTGTTGTCGGAAAATATTCGTACGACGGCGCAGCTATTTGTGGGCCCCCACAACGGAATAACTGTCGGCTATAGAAAGCGACAGAAATAACTTTTTTACAAAATAACGGCGTGGTTGTACCGTTAGTACTGTTAAAATACCCGGTGATTAAAATACAGTAATACACGGTGTTGCATAGTAGCACACGGTATTGCACAGTATTTCGAATTATTGAGTCTTACGTGAGAAGCCATTACTCAATTATTGTTACAGTAATTACTGTTCAATATTTTATATTATTGACTCAATAATTGCTACGTTGATATTTTATATTATTGACTCAATAATTGCTGCATTGATATTTTATTGACTCAATAATTGCCACGTTGCTATTTTTTATGATTGATTCAATAATGGCTACAGTTGATATTTTGTAGTATTGATTCAATAATTGTCGTTGCACAGTATTTCACGTTATCAACTCAATAATTCATATTATTTGAATAATATTATTAGATAGCATTATTGATAATGTCTAAGGAAGTTCTGTCTAGGAGGGGTTATTTAATTGCGCGCCAGTAAGGAGAAGTCCTTATCGGAAGGCCCCCTCTTTCTTGGGAACGACCTGGTTGTTAATATTGTAGTTCTATAATATTATTTGTGAATAATTAATTATTGATTTATATGATAAGAAAATATTTATTTTGTGGATATTAAAGAAGGAATTGGCGCTGGTGAGTTTTTATCAATATTTTGGTGTGAGAAATCATCTGTTTATGGATTTCGGATAATTTATGTTTGGAATTTGGAAAAACTTTCTTCTGCAAAGTTGTAGAGAATTAAATTTTCTATAGAAGGACATGGAATTTGTATTTTTCTGATGAAGGGGTTATTTATTATGAATTATTGAAGTTTTGAAAAATAAATATTTTTTTAATGGGTGGGCCCCACTTTTGGTTGAAAAATATGCTGATGGCTTTTTGGAGAGCAGCCGGCGGCTGGAGAAAAAAAATAATATTTTATTCATTTAGTCTCCTTTGGCATCCTAAGCTTTTTCTATAAATAGGGTGCTTAGGTTAGAATTGAAAATCACACCAGAATCAAAAATTTTCTCTCTCTATAATATCGAGCGTATTTTTGTGAGTATTTTTATACTTTGAGTATTAGTATTTAGTGCAAGTTTCCTTCGATATTATATCCGATATTCCAGTCAGATGTACTATCTTTTTGAGGTAAGGGATGTTATTTCTTTCGTAAATGATGTTATTCTTTTTAATATCATTATACAGAAATATTGTCATAGATTTTATGTTGAAATTCTTACTTTTTCCGTCGGGGTTACTATTCACGTATACGGCACTATTCACGAAAAAATTAAATTTTCTTCTATTTGTCCAAATTGCTTGTTAAGGTTACTATCTTTGATTGTATCCAAGTTTTGAGCTCTATTCTTGAATTTTGCTCTATAATTGATTATTACGAGGCATTTTTGAATTGGATATACTAAAATACGAATACTTAGTCTTTGTCTTTTATCTCACTGGATTCATTTTTTTAAAATATTTTTCATCATTCTCAGTCCTAAAAGGTGATGTAACTGAATATCTTTGGCCTGTAGAGCAAAGATGAATGATTACTTGATGAATATCTTTGGCCTATAGAGCAAAGATGAATGATTACCTGATGAATATCTTTGGCCGGTAGTGCAAAGATGACAGGTGTTGAGATGAATATGACCACTGATGATACAAATGAATATCTTTGGCCTGTAGTGCAAAGATGAATATTTGATTCGAGATGTATATTGATTGATGTTACAGGGATAAAATATTGATGATGGACTTTTAAATCATAGAAGATAGTAGACTTGATTCTCTGCTTAACTCTTCTAATGAATTGTTATTTCCGCTGCGAATATTGATCTAAGATTGGTTGTCCATTATATTTTATTTGATTTATTGAAGGCTAACGATAATTTATTTTCCATTATCTTAGTCATAATATTCTTTACTGAGCTAGTTGAGCTCACCCTTTTCATCTGTTGTCCTCTTCAGGAAATGAGAATGTTGCGGGAACTAGTCGGGGGACAGAGTGATGGTCCGAGTTAGAGCAGTAGTAGTCCTCACTATTTCTGATAAATAGTGTGATAATAATTGTAATGAGGACTTAGTTTGAATCTTAATATTTTCTACATATTTGTATTGACACTCACAGTTGTGTGGTCGTATTTTGCACGACCGTATGATATAAAGTTTGTATTTGAATTCTGTACCATGTATTTGGCGACTCATAATGGGTTGGGTTGAATGGACCTATTCTATGGGGCGTCACAGTTGGTATCAGAGCTTAGGGATATGATCTCTGGCGGAGATCGGAGAATAGAACTAGGAGGGGAGAGACGAGTAAATCCTTCACTAGTGTGTCCTACCTAAGCTTATGTGGTATTTAATTGGTCAGTCGGAGCATAGGGTTAATATGTGATATGTTGATTTGTTTAATTAACCCTTGTTTTATGGCAGTATTTGAGAATGGCAGCTGAGAACGTTAACAACGAAGTGAATGAGACCGTGGAGGCACCTTTAATCGTTAACCAGGAGAACGTGCAACAAGAAGGCAATGTTCATCCTGAAAACAACGCTAGTCAGACGATAAACGATGAGATGTTTAGAAGTTTTCTGCAGTTCATGCAAAATCAGACGAGGGAGACTCGTGTGCAACATACAGGTGGAGATAATAACAACTCGCGAATTGTTACTGCCAAGCAGTTTAAAGAATTGGGACCACCAGAGTTTCTGGGAAAGCCAGATCCGATAAAGGCGGAGACGTGGATTAAACAAATTACCAAGATATTTGATGTCTTGGGATGTACAGAGGAACAGAAGGTTCCATTCGCCACGTTTATGTTCCGTGGAGAGGCAGATTACTGGTGAAAATCCGTGAAGCGTACCCAGCCTGCCGCACTTAAGATGTCTCGGGAAGCGTTCCAGAAACTGTCTAATGACAAGTACTTTCCTGAAAGTATTCGTCATATGAAGGAAGTAGAGTTTATCAGACTCGAGCAAAACAACATGACGGTATCCCAGTACGAGGCTAAGTTCGCGGAACTGTCCAGGTTTGCACCTCATTTGGTGGAGAATGAGAAACGTATGACGCGGATGTTTCTAAGAGGTTTGAAACCCGAAATACGTCAATACCTCATTTCTCATAAATTTTCTTTATATTCGGATGTAGTAAACAGAGCCCAGTTATTAAAACGAGATAATGATTATGTTTAACCGAGGGACCACAACCAAGGTCGTACCGGTGGCAGCAGTCATCGGAGCAATGACAACCAGCGAGGAGGAAAGTATGACAGAAGCGGTAACCACTCCAGTGGTTATCGTGGCCATGATAGTAGAAGAAGCGAATCGGGAGGAGATTTCAAGAAGAGAAGGTATAACAATGAGAACGCGAAGACGTCGACATCAGCACCAGCATCAACTGTTTCGAGGGGAGGAGAACGACCATCGGTCGTATGCTTTAAATGCGGAAAAGAGGGACATATCAGCCCAAACTGCCCACAACAGTTCAAAGGATGCTATAACTGTGGAAAAGAAGGACATTAGCTCGAGATTGTCCTGTTGCGAAACCAAGTTCAGCGGGGGTGGTGATTCCAAAGGCGGTTGCAGACAAGTCAAAGTCGGTGATTCCTGGAAGAGCGTTTGTCGTGACAGCCCAAAACGCGAGGAATCCACACGAGGTGATTACGGGTAAGCTGATCATAAACTCTTACGAAGTTTATACCTTGTTAGATACCGGTGCTACCCATTCCTGTATTTCACCTGCTTGTGCTCAACGTTTGAACTTGACTTCTGATAAATTAGACTGTGACTTATCTGTTGAAACTCCGTTGGGAGAAACCTTTGTTACATCTACAGTTTACAAATCTTGCTTGATTCAGATTGGTACCCTTACCTTACCTGTTGATCTTATATCTTTGAAAATACTTGCATTTGACGTGATTTTAGGAATTGACTGGTTAACCACTTACCATGCCAAAATTGATTGTTTTCGTAAGGTTGTTAGTTTTCATATTCCTAATCAACCTGTTGTGCGAATTCAAACCACCAAACCACTAAAATCAGTCAATATCATTTCAAATCCCAAGGCTATTCGTTTATTGAAAAATGGATGTCAAGCTTTCTTAGCTCATGTCACTGATTTAAACCAGAATACATCAGATTTGAATAATATTTCCGTTGTTAATGAGTTTCCTGATGTATTTGCCGAAGAACTTTCCGGTATACCCCCAGAAAGTGAAGTTGAATTTTTTATTGACCTTGAGCCCGGTACAAAGCCCATTTCTAAAATCCCATATCGAATGGCTCCTATTGAACTTCAGGAGTTAAAGATCCAATTACAAGAGTTGTTAGACATCGATTTTATTCGTCCTAGTACGTCTCCTTGGGGTGCTCCTGTTTTATTCGTAAAGAAGAAAGACGGGAGTATGCGACTTTGTATTGACTATCGGGAGTTGAACCATGTCACCATAAAGAATAGGTATCCGTTACCCCGTATTGATGACCTGTTCGACCAGTTGCAAGGAGCGCAATTCTTTTCAAAGATCGATCTTCGTTCTGGATATCATCAGTTGAAGATTAAAACTGAGGATATTCCAAAGACTGCTTTCAGAACACGGTACGGGCATTATGAGTTCTTAGTCATGTCTTTTAGATTGACTAATGCTCCTGCTGCTTTCATGGATATGATGAACCGTGTATTTAAGGAGTATTTGGATCAATTCGTTGTTGTCTTTATTGATGACATTCTCATCTATTCTAAAAGCCGTGAAGATCATGAGTACCACTTGAAGTTGGTACTTCAAAAGCTTCGTGAGAACAAGCTATATGCCAAGCTGAAGAAATGCGAGTTCTGGCTTGAGGAAGTAGCATTTCTTGTGCACGTGGTATAGAAACGTGGAGTATCTGTTGACCCGGCGAAGATTGAAGCAATACAAAGCTGGGAGCAACCTAAGTCGGTGACCGAAGTACGAAGCTTTATGGGCTTAGCTGGTTATTATCGGAGATTCGTAGAGGGATTTTCTCGAATCGCTACTCCATTAACTCAGTTGACTCGGAAAGATACAAAATTCGTTTGGAGAGAGGAATGCGAGAAGAGCTTCCAAGAGCTCAAGAGGAGACTTATTTCGGCACCTGTTCTGACAATACCATCTGGTTCGGATGGATTTGTTATTTACAGCGATGCTTCGGGCAAAGGGTTAGGATGTGTTCTCATGCAACATGGGAAAGTCATAGCCTATGCCTCGCGACAACTCAAAAAATATGAGAGAAATTATCCTACTCATGATCTAGAGTTGGCAGCAGTCGTTTTCGCGTTGAAGATCTGGAGACATTACTTGTACGGAGAGAAAGTGGAGATTTATACGGATCATAAGAGCCTTAAATATTTCTTCACTCAGAAGGAACTCAACATGCGGCAACGACGTTGGCTTGAGCTGTTGAAAGATTACGATCATACTATCCAATACCATCCTGGAAAAGCGAACGTGGTAGCTGACGCGTTGAGTAGAAGATCATATGTGGGAACGAGTGCAATGATGTCAAGTATACGCGTAGAACCAGCTTTGATTGATAAAGTTAAAGCTGCTCAAGCTACGGATGCGGAGCTGATGAAGATGAAGAAGAAGGTGCAAGAAGGTGCAATTCCAGAAGCAAGAATCGATGAAAATGGAATACTTCGAGTCAACTCCAGACTTTGTGTTCCTAACGATTCTGACTTAAAGTATAGAATCATGATGGAGGCACACAACACACCGTTTGCGATCCATCTTGGGAGTACTAAAATGTATCGTGATCTTCGACATATATTTTGGTGGAGCAATATGAAGAGAGAGATCGCGGAGTTCATCTCGAGATGTTTAACTTGTCAATGTGTAAAGGCGAAGCATCAAGTACCGAAGGGTCCATTGCAACCACTGGAGATTTCGAAATGGAAGTAGGAACACATTACGATGGATTTCGTTACGGGTCTTCCCAAGGTTTCTCAAGGCTTAGATGCGATTTGGGTTATTGTTGATAGATTAACCAAGGCTGCTCATTTCTTGCCGATACGAGAGACTTATTCCCTTGAACGTCTTGCTCATATGTACGTGAATGAGATTGTGAGATTGCATGGCATGCCAGTATCCATAGTTTCGGATCGTGACCCCAGATTTACTTCACGATTTTGGATCAGTTTGTAAAAAGCTATGGGTACGGATTTACGATTCAGTTCGGCTTATCATCCTCAAACAGACGGACAATCGGAAAGGACTATCCAAACTCTTGAAGATCTATTGAGACTCTGTGTTCTAGACTTCAAAGGGAGTTGGGATAAGTACTTACTATTGGTGGAATTCTCCTACAACAACAGTTATCAGGCAAGTATAGGCGTAGCTCCATTCGAAGCGTTGTATGGGAGAAAGTGTCGCTCTCCAGTATGTTGGAACGAGGTGGGTGAAACAACATTGTTGAGACCGGAGTTAGTACGTATGACTACAGAAAAGATCCAAATGATTCAACAACCTATACAAACAGCACAAGATCGACAAAAGAGTTATAAAGAATCTTCATCGAAAGGACGTGGAATTTAACGTTGGGGACCATGTATTGTTACGTATTGCTCCGTGGAAAGGAGTTACGAGGTTTGGAAAGAGAGGAAAGCTCAACCCACGATTCATTGGTCCATTTGAGATTCTTGACCGAGTAGGAAATGTGGCTTATAAACTCGCTTTACCTCCAAGCATGTCTCGTGTTCATAACGTGTTTCACATATCCGTGTTACGTAAATATGTGAAGGATCCAAACTGCATTATTGAGTTAGAACCAGACGAGATAGCCGAAGATTTAACATACGAGGAGGTACCTGTCAAGATCTTGGATAGGAAGGAGCATGTCCTACGCTCAAAAATTATACCTCAAGTTAAAGTTTTGTGGAGAAACCATGCAATTGAGGAAATGACCTGGGAGTTAGAATCGGAAATGAAAGCGAGGTATCCTCACCTTTTCGACATACGAGGTACGTACGTCAATTTCGAGGACGAAATTTCATAAGGAGGGGAGGTTGTAAGACCCCAACTTTTATGAATAAAGATTTAGTTTTCTTTATATATTATTTCGAAACAGTAAGGTGTTGTTTTGATAAATATGAAAGTTATGGGTGAAATGTGCAAACATTTTGAAAATGAGCAAGTGGTTATAAAATATTCTTGTTGTCGGGGAATATTCGTTTGGTCGTAGAATATTCTTGTTGTCGGGGAATATTCGTACGATGGCGCAGCTATTTGTGGGCCCCCACAACGGAATAACTGTCGGCTATAGAAAGCGACAGAAATAACTTTTTTACAAAATAACGGCGTGGTTGTACCGTTAGTACTGTTGAAATACCCGGTGATTAAAATACAGTAATACACAGTGTTGCATAGTAGCACACGGTATTGCACAGTATTTCGAATTATTGAGTCTTACGTGAGAAGCCATTACTCAATTATTATTACAGTAATTACTGTTCAATATTTTATATTATTGACTCAATAATTGCTACGTTGATATTTTATATTATTGACTCAATAATTGCTGCATTGATATTTTATTGACTCAATAATTGCCATGTTGCTATTTTTTATGATTGATTCAATAATGGCTACAATTGATATTTTGTAGTATTGATTCAATAATTGTCGTTGCACAGTATTTCACGTTATCAACTCAATAATTTATATTATTTGAATAATATTATTAGATAGCATTATTGATAATGTCTAAGGAAGTTCTGTCTAGGAGGGGTTATTTAATTGCGCGCCAGTAAGGAGAAGTCCTTATCGGAAGGCCCCCTCTTTCCTGGGAACGACCTGGTTGTTAATATTGTAGTTCTATAATATTATTTGTGAATAATTAATTATTGATTTATATGATAAGAAAATATTTATTTTGTGGATATTAAAGAAGGAATTGGCGCTGGTGAGTTTTTATCAATATTTTAATGTGAGAAATCATCTGTTTATGGATTTCGGATAATTTATGTTTGAAATTTGGAAAAACTTTCTTCTGCAAAGTTGTAGAGAATTAAATTTTCTATAGAAGTACATAGAATTTGTATTTTTCTGATGAAGGGGCTATTTATTATGAATTATTGAAGTTTTGAAAAATAAATATTTTTTTAATGGGTGAGCCCCACTTTTGGTTGAAAAATATGCTGATGGCTTTTTGGAGAGCAGCCGGCGGCTGGAGAAAAAAAATAATATTTTATTCATTTAGTCTCCTTTGGCATCCTAAGCTTTTTCTATAAATAGGGTGCTTAGGTTAGAATTGAAAATCACACCAGAATCAAAAATTTTCTCTCTCTATAATATCGAGCGTATTTTTGTGAGTATTTTTATACTTTGAGTATTAGTATTTAGTGCAAGTTTCCTTCGATATTATATCCGATATTCCAGTCAGATGTACTATCTTTTTGAGGTAAGGGATGTTATTTCTTTCGTAAATGATGTTATTCTTTTTAATATCATTATACAGAAATATTGTCATAGATTTTATGTTGAAATTCTTACTTTTTCCGTCGGGATTACTATTCACGTATACGGCACTATTCACGAAAAAATTAAATTTTCTTCTATTTGTCCAAATTGCTTGTTAAGGTTACTATCTTTGATTGTATCCAAGTTTTGAGCTCTATTCTTGAATTTTGCTCTATAATTGATTATTACGAGGTATTTTTGAATTGGATATACTAAAATACGAATACTTAGTCTTTGTCTTTTATCTCACTGGATTCGTTTTTTTAAAATATTTTTCATCATTCTCAGTCCTAAAAGGTGATGTAACTGAATATCTTTGGCCTGTAGAGCAAAGATGAATGATTACTTGATGAATATCTTTGGCCTATAGAGCAAAGATGAATGATTACCTGATGAATATCTTTGGCCGGTAGTGCAAAGATGACAGGTGTTGAGATGAATATGACCACTGATGATACAAATGAATATCTTTGGCCTGTAGTGCAAAGATGAATATTTGATTCGAGATGTATATTGATTGATGTTACAGGGATAAAATATTGATGATGGACTTTTAAATCATAGAAGATAGTAGACTTGATTCTCTGCTTAACTCTTCTAATGAATTGTTATTTCCGCTGCGAATATTGATCTAAGATTGGTTGTCCATTATATTTTATCTGATTTATTGAAGGCTAACGATAATTTATTTTCCATTATCTTAGTCATAATATTCTTTACTGAGCTAGTTGAGCTCACCCTTTTCATCTGTTGTCCTCTTCAGGAAATGAGAATGTTGCGGGAACTAGTCGGGGGACAGAGTGATGGTCCGAGTTAGAGCAGTAGTAGTCCTCACTATTTCTGATAAATAGTGTGATAATAATTGTAATGAGGACTTAGTTTGAATCTTAATATTTTCTACATATTTGTATCGACACTCACAATTGTGTGGTCGTATTTTGCACGACCGTATGATATAAAGTTTGTATTTAAATTCTGTACCATGTATTTGACGACTCAGAATGGGTTGGGTTGAATGGATCTATTCTGGGGGGCGTCACAGACGACATAGCCGGAGCAAATCTGCCATGGAGATTGACACGAGTCGGGGAAGTTGAACGTTGATAGTAATTCCGATGGTCGGAGTCAGTATGATGGGGCTGGGCCGCCTAAAATGAGAGAGAATGAGACGAAGGCTATAGAGCTGGAGGTGGAATTTGAATCAAAAGACAGATAAAATAGCATTAAATGGTGATAGAAAAGGAAGGGTAGAGAAGAAAATAAATAGGTAAAATTTTCTTGATTTAGTAAAACGTCAAATATTTTAGAAAAAAACACACTCTAAAACATCAGATAAAATGGGATGGAGGGAGTAAAAGTTAAAAAGTACTTAAAAAATTCTTGATTTACAAATATCAACAATCAAATATTAATATCGAAAAGCCTTTCAACTATTTAAGGTCCAACCACTTCAAGCAGAGTCTACAAACAAATGATTATCAAAAACTCATAATTTAATATTAGTAATGTATTTTTTTTGTTGTCATTTTTAATTAATATTTATTTTTTTTATAATTTTTAAATTTAATATCTAGTTTTTATTTTTGATATTCAAATTTATTTATACTTTTTAAAGTTTCAAAATTATTCAGTAAATAATTTAATGATTATGACTCTATTACTGAAGTCTCAGTACGTACATTGAAGACTTGATTTCTCTATTCTTTATTTCGATTTGACAATTTCAATAACTCATGTACATGTAAGCAACTGTATTGTATCATTCTTTAATTAATATTAAATTGTCATTGCATGATGATTAATAACTTTATTTATGTGCTTTATGACATGAGTTATAATTTATTAAATTATTAAGGATGTAAATTATAATAATCCAATAATCATTGTTCAAAATTTTATGAAAATATAAAAATTATTTTAATTAAATTAAAATTTAGAGATTAAGAAGTACACATTATTATTTAATAAAAAAAAATTACTTATAATAAATTATTAAAAAAACAAAAAGATTTTTAGGTAAAAAAAAACTACAAATTTAACAATTATCAATAAGACAAACTTTAAAATTTTATATAAAATAACCAATTATTTGTATTTAAAATTTTAAAAACAATTTAAACATGTAATTAAAAAATCAAAGTACTCAAACCCGATCTCAAACTTATCGAACCGAATTCAAACTTATTAAATTGAACTCAAACTGTTCGCGAACAAAGATGAACCAAACCACATGATTCGCAAACGTGTTCTATCGAATAATCGAACAAAACACTGTGCAAACTCGACTCAACCAAGCGAACAAATCAAACTCGAATCAAACTTGAACCGAATCGGTTCGCGAACAATTCAGTTTGTTTATAACCCTAGTAGAGAGTGCATCACCAATTTGAGTATTTGTTTTTCTGCAATCAATAATGAATTTAAAAATTTTCAAAATGCCACAAGGGCTTGTAGGGAAGGTGTGAAGCATCATGCGTGCTTTTACGGGGAAATTCAAATTACAAAGACAACTTGACATCAAGACGTAACAAAACAGAGCCAAGTGTAGGAGCTCAATCTCTCTTTAGTTTCATGTCTTCAGAAAGAACATAAATTTCTAAATTTAATAAACTCGATTAAGGTCAAAAAAAAATTAAGCTGTGGCACCCTTTCCTTTCTTCCTCTGGAGTTTCTTCATGTAGAACTCCAGCTCCTTGCCCTCCAAAATGTATCTGTCCAAAGAAGGAAACAAACCAGACATATACCATACAACATATTTGGCACAGTACATAACAAAGGCTTTATTAAAGATAGAAAATTCCATTGAAGATCACAAGATCATATTCGGTAGATGAGAAGGTACTCGTTAAAGATCACAAATCAATAACTTATAGTAGATTTTCAAGCTGATTATATGTCTAGCATTTTCATGTGTGTAACATCTGTCTTGCTACAATTTCATGTGCCTACCATCTGTTTTGCAGCAGGAGGAAAGAAGGATACCATTTTAAACATGTTTCTCATGTGTACCCAAAAGTTCACCTAACCGTATATAACTAGTGAAGCTGGGATGTACCAATCAAAAAATAGTGAAGCTTGATGATGTGGGCATACAAATAAACATCTATACACAAAATAACAATCATGTAAGACAAATCCTGCAGAAGGAATATTCATGAACTCGAGGACCATATATATGCTTTCTTTGTTCAATATCAATTTTTTTGATTCGGGACTTCATCATTTATTATTTTTAAAAGCAAATATAGACACCTGCCAATTTAAGATTCACATACCCATCAGCACGACCACATTGGCCAGGTCGTGATGAGATTGCAGCTAAGAGACGGCCACCCCCAAATTGCTCTTCAATATGTGCATCAATGTTACGATCCTCTTGACGCTTCTCAATTTTTCTCTGGACATGGTTGCTCTTCTTTGCCTCCTCGGTAGGAGTGTCAGCCTCCTATACTCAATCATACAACATACAACAATATATTCCTTAAATAGTTATAATCAGTAAGATAATCTGTATCTGATAAATGCCACACAAAAGACTCTGACCGTATTTAACCATCGAGTCTGTCCTAACTTCAATCTTGTCTACCAACACTAAAATTCATTGTCCATATATTGAATCTACGAGTTACTATAAATTGAATAACAGATGCCAGATAGTAGCACTACAACATAACCCATCTTAAAACATAGTTATTTGACAAGTATAACTGCATTGGGAAAAAAATAGCATCATAAGATTATCTCCAACAATAAGTCGGAGAGTGGTTAAGAAGAAAATCTTAAAATGCTGGAAGAGATGAGAAACATAACAACCTAGCACGTTCATGTGAAAGCAAACTAAAACGTTGTTAATCTAACACCTGACTTGGATAAGTGCAATAGACCAATAACAAAAAGTAAAATATGAAACAAATACTTTAAGGAAATAGTTAGATCTCCTACCTCTCCTTCTTTCTTAGCAGAAGCAGAAGTTTTCTTCTTGCGGCCAATGTCCACACCATAGTGTTGAAGATACCATTGCTTAAATGGTGCTGCATCAACCTGAACAATTGCACTCTTCACCAAAGTCTGGGTCCTAACCAACTCATTATTTGATGCATTATAAACCACATCCAAAATTCTAGTCTTCCGAGTCACAGCCTCACTACCCCAAGAGTAGTTCCCTGTATCCAACCTCAATGCACGCCACTTAACATTCCCACCTCGAACCCTTACCCTCCTAACTGTCTTGTTGCTTGACAACTTTGTGTTTGCTGGTTGTCTTCCTAGCTCGTACCTGATACAACAATAGTAACACAAAAGTTAGACCAGCAAACATAAAATTTTGAGCAAAATAGAATCTTCACAGAATTGATCACATCAAGTGATTAAAGCCTCAATAAAAAAGACAGAACCATCATCCATCATAATCAAGGGTCACAAGGATCCATACATAGTTCAAGGAAATAAAATGAACCGGCCAATTACATTTCGCGTAAAATGAAATGGGCTTCGAGATTATGAATACCTTGGGGGCAATGGTTAATCAAAAATTTCAACAATTATTAAGAGCTTGAAACTATGGCAAACGTGTCCACTGGGAGAACAATCATTAACTGATTATGAGAATCTAGAATTAAAATCTAAAACAGCAGACAACCTAATAAAAACTGCATTTAGTTTATATAAATGTTACTCGGAAACAATTCTGTTTTCAAAATTATCATGGGCAAGTCATCCGCACTAAAACAATATAAAACAATTAAACATGAACAATCAAGATTGAAGACTGAAAAAATTAAAATAAATTACTGTTTAGTGTCAGCTACTATGGGCTTTGGTATCATGATTTCATGAATACCTTGGGCAAATGACTAACCAAATATTTGAAAAGCATACTTCCCAAAAAGAGCGAAAAAATGAAACACCAATTCAAAAGTTATAAAGAGCTTGGAGACTCCAGCTCAACAATCATCTAAAATCAATGTTTCATACTCCAAAACAGCAGAAGAAAATCTGCATTTAGAGCATACAACAAACACCTTGGGCAGACACTAATTAAACCAACTAGGTGTTCCAACTTCAAAGTTATTTAAGACAACTGATCCTCAGTAAAACTATCTAAAACACTAAACAAATAATATCTATGGACAAAATTATGAAAATCCCATTGTACAAACACAAACTGAATCTGATGAAAATAATTTGAAATCATGCAAAACCCATTGTGAACAAATCAGCTCAACAAACTAAAACTAATTTTTATTTTTAAAAAATAAAAAATTAGACCAACTCTATAACCAGAAACTCCATTTAACATATTTAAATAGATCAGGGTATTGAATTAAGACAAACCCACTACTTAAAAACAAGAAATGAACAAAAATTATATATCCGAGTTTTAGAAAAAAAATAAATTATAGGTGATTTCGAGTGAAGGATGTTACTTTCGCTTCTTCCTCCAAGCCTTCTTCTTGCCTCCAGTGGCACGCCTCTTGTGCATCGAATCCCGAGAAATACCTGTAAAAAAAAGAATTGGGGTTAGGTTTTAGAAATTGGAATCATCATTTAGACGAGATTGAAGATGTGAAGAGGTAAAAATGTTGCCGGCTCATACCCATGGTTACAGATGGTGGCTGCCTCCTCTATCGCCAAAATGACTTGCAGCAGAATGGAGGCCAGGAGACTTGAACGTTAAAGGTGAGCTTATAACACAAAACCCTACTTTAGAATTGGGCTCTCCGTTCATGTGATTCACTAAAACGATGTCGTTGTATATTGTTTTCCTTTTCCTTTTTTTGCACTCATGACTTCTTTTATTTATTTATTTTAATAATGCTAAAAGTTCTGAATATTCTACCAATAATCCAAATAATGTGGTAAATTGGCAAAATTATCACATCTTTAATTGAGGACATTATTGGTAATTTCTTAATAATCATAATATTGGGAGTCTGGGACAAGGGTGTCACAATTTTGGTACCTTATAATTAAAAGTTTACTACTCCCACTGTTTCATAATATATGGCGTTTTAAATAATTTTATTTTTATAAAAATTATTTATTGTTTTATATAATTTAGTAGAATTAATTATAATCTTTTCAAAATTACTCCCTCCACTCCTTAATATAAGTCGTTTTAGAGAAGTGTTTTTGTCCCTTAATATAAGTCGTTTGAGAATTTCCACTACAAAAAAAAAGGTCATTGCCGACGGGCCATGCCGTCGCCAATGACACTCCCGCCGTCGCCAATGACCTCATTGCCGACGGCAGTACCCGTCGTCCCTTCCGTCGCCCCAGAGGTCGTCGCCCCTGGCCCCCGTCGCTCGCCGTCGGGAGTTAAGTCATTACCGACGGGGGTCATTGCCGCCGGCCATGAGTTATTACCGACGGCACTAGTGACGGACATGCCATCAGTAATTAAATTTTAGATACAGTCATTGCCGACGGCACTGCCGTCGCCAATAAGTGCATTTCCCGTCACCAATGACCTACAGGTCATAGCCGACGGCACCCCGTCACCAATGATCCCGTCGCCAATGACCTGTTTAAAAAAAAATAAAAATTACAAAATTCCCCTGTTCATTTACATATACATAATTGTACCTGTTATAAATTTTAAAAAAAAATAATGACAATGCACGCATATCAATAACAATCATATCTTTTACTATCAACAATCAATATAGTTAGATACAAAACTCTATGTCTGTACAACTCAAAAGCTATATAAATACATACATGTAAGTCAAAATATGACATAAACTAACTATAACCCAAGATCAGGAATGTCAGTGCCATCATCACTGCCATCTATCGTACGACCGCCGGTCCCATCATCGGTCCCACCCTCCATAATCTCATCAGCATCAGCCCGGCGGTCATCACCATTTCCTCTACGGGCATCGCTTGTGCCGCAGCCTCCACCCCCACGAGTCTCATCAACAAGACCCTACAAAAGTAAAATATTAATAACGAGTCGAAAATAGAGCATATTTAAATTATTTCAGTTTGTGTTCTACAAGTGTTGGCAAGTTTGGGAAACGGGCTGATAACTCGGCCTACGTATATCGGAATAGAGTTCCGTAAGTTGTAACGCGTGCCTAATACCTATGCGGTGCTATGTCTGTGTTTGCGTATCATTTCGACGACCGAGGTGGATTTCGGTCTCTTTTTCGGCTTTTTGCTTGAGTGATGGCAAGTTTGGAAAACGGGGTGATAACTCGGCCTCCGTATATCGGAATCGAGTCCCGTAAGTTGTAACGCATGCCTAATACCTATGCGGTGCTATGTCTGTGTTTGCGTGTCGTTTCGACGACCGAGATGAGTTTCGGTCTCTTTTTCGCCTTTTTGCCTGAGTGATGGCAAGTTTGGAAAACGGGCTGATAACTCGGCCTCAGTATATCGGAATCGAGTCCCGTAAGTTGTAACGCGTGCCTATTACCTATGCGGTGCTATGTCTGTGTTTGCATGTCGTTTCGACGACTGAGGCGGGTTTCGGTCTCTTTTTCGGCTTTTTGCCTGAGTCATGACAAGTTTGGAAAACGGGCTGATAACTCGGCCTCCGTATATCGGAATCGAGTCCCGTAAGTTGTAACACGTGCCTAATACCTATGCGGCGCTATGTCTGTGTTTGCGTGTCGTTTCGACGACCGAGGCGGGTTTCGATCTCTTTTTCGGCTTTTTGCCTGAGTGATGACAAGTTTGAGAAACGGGCTGATAACTCGGCCTCCGTATATCGGAATTGAGTCCCGTAAGTTGTAACGCGTGCCTAATACCTATGCGGTGTTATGTCTGTGTTTGCGTGTCGTTTCGACGACCGAGGCGGGTTTCGGTCTCTTTTTTGGCTTTTTGCCTGAGTGATGACAGGTTTGGGAAACGGGCTGATAACTCGTCCTCCGTATATCGGAATCGAGTCCCGTAAGTTGTAACGCGTGCCTAATACCTATGCGGTGCTATGTCTGTGTTTGCGTGTCATTTTCGACGACCGAGGCGGATTTCGGTCTCTTTTTCGGCTTTTTGCCTGAGTGATGACAAGTTTGGGAAACGGGCTGATAACTCGGCCTCCGTATATCGGAATCGAGTCCCGTAAGTTGTAACGTGTGCCTAATACCTATGCGGTGTTATATCTGTGTTTGCGTGTCGTTTCGACGATCGAGGCGGGTTTCGGTCTCTTTTTCGGCTTTTTGCATGAGTGATGACAGGTTTGGGAAACAGGCTGATAACTCGGCCTCCGTATATCGGAATCGAGTCCCATAAGTTGTAACGCGTGCCTAATACCTATGCGGTGCTATGTCTGTGTTTGCGTGTCATTTCGACGACCGAGGCGGATTTCGGACTCTTTTTCGGCTTTTTGCCTGAGTGATGACAAGTTTGGGAAACGGGCTGATAACTCGACCTCCGTATATCGGAATCGAGTCCCGTAAGTTTTAACGCTTGCCTAATACCTATGTAGTGCTATGTCTGTGTTTGCGTGTCATTTCGACGACCGAGGTGGGTTTCGGTCTCTTTTTCGGCTTTTTGCCTGAGTGGTGACAAGTTTGGAAAACGGGCTGATAACTCGGCCTCCGTATATCGGAATCGAGTCCCGTAAGTTGTAACGCGTGCCTGATACCTATGCGGTGTTATGTCTGTGTTTGCGTGTTGTTTCGACTACCGAGGCGGGTTTCGATCTCTTTTTCGACTTTTTGCCTAAGTGGTGACAAGTTTGAGAAACGGGCTGATAACTCTGCCTCCGTATATCGGAATCGAGTCCCGTAAGTTGTAACGCGTGCCTGATACCTATGCGGTGTTATGTCTGTGTTTGCGTGTTGTTTCGACGACCGAGGCGGGTTTCGATCTCTTTTTCGGCTTTTTGCCTGAGTGGTGACAAGTTTGAAAAACGGGCTGATAACTCGGCCTTCGTATATCGGAATCGAGTCCCGTATGTTTAACGCGTGCCTGATACCTATGCGGTGTTATGTCTGTGTTTACGTATTGTTTTGACTACCGAGGCGGGTTTCGATCTCTTTTTCGGCTTTTTGCCTAAGTGGTGACAAGTTTGAGAAACGGGCTGATAACTCGGCCTCCGTATATCGGAATCGAGTCCCGTAAGTTGTAACGCGTGCCTGATACTTATGCGGTGCTATGTCTGTGTTTGCGTGTCGTTTCGACGACCGAGGCGGTTTTCGGTCTCTTTTTGGCTTTTTGCCTGAATGATGACAAGTTTGGGAAACGGGCTGATAACTCGGCCTCCGTATATCGGAATTGAGTCCTGTAAGTTGTAACGCGTGCCTAATACCTATGCGGTGTTATGTCTGTGTTTGGGTGTCGTTTCGACGACCGAGGCGAGTTTCGGTCTCTTTTTCGGCTTTTTGCCTGAGTGATGACAAGTTTGGGAAACGGGCTGATAACTCGGCCTCCGTATATCAGAATCGAGTCCCGTAAGTTGTAACGCGTGCCTAATATCTATGCGGTGTTATGTCTGTATTTGCGTGTTGTTTCGACGATCGAGGCGGGTTTCGATCTCTTTTTCGGCTTCTTGCCTGAGTGGTGACAAGTTTGGGAAACGGGATGATAACTCGGCCTCCGTATATCCGAATCGAGTCCCGTAAGTTGTAACGCGTGCCTAATACCTATGCGATGCTATGTCTGTGTTTGCGTGTCATTTCGACGACCGAGGCGGATTTCAGTCTCTTTTTTGTCTTTTTGCTTGAGTGATGACAAGTTTGGGAAACGGGTTGATAACTCGGCCTCCGTATATCGGAATCGAGTCCCGTAAGTTGTAACGCGTGCCTAATACCTATGTCTGTGGATTTCAAGGTTTTTATTTTGGATTTCAGGGTTTTATCTTAAGTTTATCTTATGGGTTTTCATATCTGTCGGATAATTGTTTGATACGCAACTTATATAAGCAATATAATTACAAATTTCATAAATTAAATAAGGAAATACAATAATTGTTTTTACCTGTCGAATATGTGGTGGGAAGATGTTGGCCAAGACAACCGCACATACACGGATGGCCTCCTCCCGTACTACACCCATGAGGTCGTCAGCGGCAGCTGTAGGATCTATGGAGCCATGGACAACCTCCTGAGCCAGCTGGTAGATCTGCTCGCGTGATGGTGCGCTTGACTGCACAACACTGCTCGCCATGCAGCCCTCTATAATCCGCCGGAAGAAATCGTCGGATAATGAAGGGCCGGCGCCCGATCCACTCGCACCATTACCTCCAGTGGGTGGGCGCCGCCGTGATCTCGCAGCAGGGACTAGGGTGTAGGCTGGGACATGGGGAATGCCCACAACTCTACCCTTCTTCTGTCCCCCTGTAGCCTGCAGTCAGTCCTCCAACTCCTCATTGCGCACGCGTAGAATCATCGACTGGAGTGTCACCTCTCTGGCTGCTTCGGACCACAGCAAGGTCCTCGAATCGTCCCTGAAAAAAACACATTAATAGATGATACGCAAAATATAAAACAAAAAAATACAAACGAATGTCCGAATTTTAAATATATTCTAAATAAGAGAATTAAATAACTTACAGCAATGCGTTCTGCCTCAGGTGAGATATAACCACCTTCACCTTTCTTCTGGTGGGCGTGCCACCAAAACTTCAAGCGGGAGGGTGCATGCTTTAGACTCACCTCGAGTCTCTCTCGATAGAGGTCGTACGACTGAGACCCCGTGCAGTGCGAGAGACGACTCTGCTGTCGGGCAGCTGTACGCTGTGCCGACATCTTCTTAAAGGCCTCGCCATCCCAAATGCTGCACATCTGGTCCCACACCGCAGCAGAGATGAAATCTAGCCGAACATCCTTAAGTGTCTGTCCATCAGCCATCTTCGTCTGGGCCTTCTTCTTCCAGTCGTGGACCCACTTGTGCCAATTCATCTCCAAGTATTTATGTAGAACAGTCATGCCATGGGCTTCCTTCCCGTCCTCAAAGCGGTAATATCTCTGCACATTACACATTAAGAATCTTAGTAGAAAACATAAATCAAACTAACATATGAATGATCGAATGAATATAAAACTAACATATGAATGAATATAAAACGAACGAATGAATGAATATAAAACTAACATATGAATGAAAATAAAACTTAGTAGACAACATAAATTAAACTAACATATGAATGAATATAAAACTAACATATATATGAATGAATGACATCTTACCCTGAACTCAGCAATAATCAGCTGGCGTGTGCGGTCATCCACATCCGCCCATCTCATCCACGGGCTTGAGAATCGGTTGCGGACGATCCCAAGCATCGTGTTCCTCGGCGACGCGTCAAGGATACTACAATTGAAATTAATACATTTGCAAATTAGAAAGAATTTATAAGAACTAAATACTTATGTTAATACTAAAACGGACTATGAAATTTACCTATTAGTCCCAACACAACAAATAATCGGCGCCTGGGGGGGATTCCCTAGCAAGCCACGTGCTAGTCCCCGCGGAGGCCTACCTCGATCACCTATGTAGTGAAATACATCATTATTTATATAAACGAATATAATGTCAATATTATATAAAATAAAAAATAATTAGTTGTATCCCAACAAAACATGTAATTATACCTGACGATCCGGCCTGATCATCACCCCCACTACCTCCACGGCCCCCACGACTTGCACGACCACCACGATCGCCATGTGGTGTACGCGCCATATGTATATATACTGTCAAATCATCAAAAAAATATTATTAGACATTCGTAAGCACAATATTTTTGAACAGTAACAAAGAGGATAACATACAGATACAACTAAAAGAATACAACATAAATAGTCATCCTAAAATGATACAACATAAATAGTAACCTAAAATAACTAAAGGGACACAGAGAGTACATACTCCTAATCATTTATATCGTCAAAGCCATCAATATCAGAATCGTCATCTTCGAGCAGTAGATCTTCAATATCGTTGTCATCACCATCTTCATCATCCTCAACGATTTCTTCAATTATATCTACCTCTTCAAGAACATCGTCTTCACTTTCGACAGCGACGACATCATCCTCTTCTTCACTAGACTCACTAATAATTGTCACATCAGCAGGTGTGACACTAGTAGACTCGACTTGTAAAGGTTCATCGTCTGGACGAGGAGTTGTGCCATGAAAACCACGGGCTTTGGTGGTTATAACAGCATACCATGGGCTTGTAAGAGTCTTAACACTCCGCGCGTAGTACACCTGTGTTGCTTGACTTGCTAAAATAAAAGGCTCGTTTGAGTTTAGTTTTGACTTAACATTAACAGTCACCAGTCCTGAATTTTTATCTACTCTAACTCCATTCTCAACATCAAACCAATGACAATTGAAGCAAACTAACTCTTTCTGACCCCAATATTTGAGAACGACAACTTCTAGCAATCGTCCATACCAGTCATCCCAAAGATTATCGTAGCAGCTACCTTTAACCACAACACCAGAATCAGAAGAAGCAACTTCCCCAATATCGCAGCACTTAAATCTGTAACTGTTGACAATGCAGCATGTATAAGTATCTACAGATCTTTCAGGGCCGTCGGCTATAAGCTTTAGCCGAATGTCAGCTAACTCATCTGTGAGGACCATTACATGAACACAACATATTATAAAGTTAATTATGCCATAAGAAACGGACTATGATGGTAGATTCATTGAACTGCAAATCGGTTAAACTTACACGATCTTTAAACCATTGAACAAATTCTCTATTCCTCAAATTTTGCAAATCCCCATCCGATATAATCGGATTCGCTTCACGTATCTCAGCATCATATTGACTGCAATACAGTTATATACTTAATTTGTATGGAAGGAACTTATAGGCGAAGTAACACAAGACATATATAGTTATGGCTACTTACTTAATGTATGGCGCTACTTCATTTATGTTGACAAGTGCATACAATGTGGCAGCTGCATACTAACTATCGGTCAAGAATCGCCTTTTTTCCCCGCCAAATGGTTGTACAGGATGACTAAAGGCCGTTAATTCTCCACTTTCCTCGTGCGTGACAGCCTCATTCCGACGTAAGCGATTGTGCCTCGTCTAAACATTCGGCTCAAAGTACAACGAGCAGAAATTAACAAGTTCCTCCATAACATAACTCTCAGCAATTGACCCCTCTACACGGGCTCTATTCTTCACCTTTTGTTTTAGACGTCGCATATACCTATGTGTTATATATGCATGTATAAATTAGTAAACAAGAATGCACATTTCAGCGTATTAAAAACATTAATGTCATTACCTCTCGAATGGATACATCCATCTATATTGCACGGACCGCCAAACTTAGCTTCGTATGGCAAGTGAATAGGCAAATGCTCCATTGAATCAAAAAACGATGGAGGGAAGATCATTTCTAACTTGCACATTATTTCCACTATCTGCATTTCCATTTTATCTATGTCTTTGAGTTGGAGCTCCGTTAAGCATAGATCTCTGAAGAAATTAGAAAGCTCCGTCAGTGTTTCAACCACACGTTTCGGTAACAAGTCGTTAAATGCCACGGGGATCAACTTTTGCATGAATACATGACAATCATGACTTTTGAGACCCTGAAACTTCAGCTCTTCGACTTTACAACACCTTGCTATATTCGAAGAATATCCATCTGGGAACTTCAGTCCACTGATCCAATTACATATCAATAGCAACTGTTCCCTAGTCAAAGTATAATCAGCTTTAGGCGTTACCGTCTTACTACCCTCCTGATACAGCCACAGATGTTCCCTAATGTTCATTTCTACCAAATCAAGCCTCGACTTGTTGTTGTCCTTTGTTCTACCACTTGCATTTAGGACTGTATAAAAAATATTATCAAATACGTTCTTCTCAGTATGCATCGGATCTAAACAATGACGAATGCATAGTGTAGCCCAATAAGGAAGGTCAAAGAACATGGATCTGTGTGTCCAGTTGTGAACCTTGCCGTAACCATAAGCTCGCTCTAATCTGTGATTCTTCCCTGGAGGTGGAAATTTCAAGCGAGTAATCCAATTCAACACTGATGTCCCAGACAGACGTCCAGGTACTTGACGTTTCTCTGTTTTTCGATTGAATTGTCTACTCATCTGTCGATAACGATGTTCAATCGGCAAAAACTGTCTGGATGTTGCAAAAAAACTCATTTTCCCCCCATGTTTAAGCCGCATAGCTTTAACTGACCCCATGCACACGGGACATGACAAGGCCCCATGAGTCGACCATCCACTGATCATTCCTAACGCAGGGAAGTCATTTATGGTCTACAGTAAAGCTGCCCTCATGTCAAAATTCTGTTTAAGAGATACATCATAAGTTTGAACCCCTTTATCCCACAACATCTTCAACTCATCAACTAACGGACTGAGGTATACATTGATGTCTTTACTCGGACTCTTATCACCCGGAATCAGTAAAGGCATGAACATGTAGGGATCTTTCATGCACATCGAAGGCGGGAGGTTATGCACAACAATAATCACAGGCCAAGTAGAGTAGGGCTTGGTGTAAGGCCCATTAAACGGATTAAACCCATCAGTAGCAAGTCCAAGCCTAACATTGCGAACCTCTTCAGCAAACGAGGGGTGATTTTTATCAAAATTTTTCCACTCAAGCCCATCTGCCGGGTGCGTCAATTGACCTTCAACTATGTCCCGTGTAGAGTTCCATCTCATATACTCGGCAGTATGTGTTGACATAAACAACCGCTGAAGCCTCGGTGCAATGGGAAAGTAACGTAAGATCTTTCTCGGCACGTCTTTTCCCTTTTTCTTGTGCTGTTCACAGTATCTACTTGTACCACAAATATCACATGACCTCTTATCTTTATTGACATCACCGTAATACAACATACAATCATTCTCACAAGCATCAATCTTCTCATACCCTAGATTGAGCCTTTTGATCATTTTCTTCACATCATAGTACGACTCCGGTAACTTATTGCCTGCAGGTAAACACTCCTTCACAATGTTTAGCAGTTCATTAAAACCTCTCTCGCTACAGTCATGCTCGTTCTTGAAGTGTAAAAACTTAGTCACGGCAGATAAAACGGTGTGCTTTTCGTGCCCGTCATACAATGGCGTCGCTGCTTCATGCAATAACTCATAGAAACCCTTAGCCCCGTCATTCGGCTCTTGCTCGACGCTACTGTCATCCCTGTCTGTATTCCACTGGAAGTATGAACCAGCAGCTTCGACTATCATATTAGTACAGTCAAAGGTTTCGTCACCTCTAGATTCCGGTTCTGATTCATGTTCATCCAACCAGGTTTCCCCATGATAGATCCATGTCGTATAACCCTGCTTGAACCCATACGCAAATAAGTCGAACATGACATCACTCCTTTCCTTCCACACTTCATTCACACACCTCTTACAAGGACATCTGATCTCATCGCCGCTGACTTGCTCAAACGCGAAATTGAGAAACTGTTCAACCCCACTACGGTACTCAGAGCTAAGCCCACTCTTATCAGTGGCTACCCTACGTTCCATCCAACTTCGATCAACAGACATCTTAGGCAACTGTCTGCTATATATATGGAAAGTTAGACAGACACAATAAACGAACCAAATTTCGTATTAAGATAACAGATGATGTAATGTAAAGACAACTTAACGATGAAAAAGGGATTATGTGGTTTAACTACTCTAGAATGACAATACATACATATTATGCTACCAGAGTCAGACTATACATTACATACAATAGAGTTCACAATTCTACCTCCCTTAATTATCAGAGCCAGATTTCACAATTCTTGAAATACCCACAAAAAAGAAAAAAAGAATGAGAGCCCCACTTGAGGACATTACCAACATCTTCTTCCCAGCTACTCATTAAATACGACTTTTTTTTTGTTAATTGGAATGAGTAGTCACCAAAAAACATCAAATTAAGTTCTAATATTCACCAAATGTGATGGCTAGGGAAAAGTAGTTATCTTGCCCATATGGAAATAATTGTTTGTGAATTTGAAATTTGATGAGAAAATATTCAAAGAAAGACGTTTTTCACACAAGTAACAATAAACTAAAAAAAGTAACAAAGAGGACCTAAAAATTGCTTGCAAGGGAAAAATATGATATACCCTATGAGATTAATTCAACATGTAATCTGATTTTTCAGCGGCTCTAGCTTGTAGAGTATATATCAGGCATAATAGTAAACATAACAGATGTTTACTTCATTTATATCTAGCTCAAGCAACCAAACATGTAACATGATGAATATAATCCATGAAGAAATTATTGCATAAATTGCATAATAGTAAACATAACAGAAGTTTCCCCCAGTACATATGGGGCTGAAAACGTACACATACAAAAATCATATTAAACCAAATACAGTTCAACATAAGTTTAACCTTGAATGATTATATAGTTTCATATTAAATCCCCAACTTGAACCTAAATAAATTAAAGAGGAGATGAAACTAAAAATATGTATATACTTGAACCTAAGTAAACTAATCATGTACATAAACAATTAAACAACATACCCTCAAAAAAATTAAAGATTAACAAGCGGATAAAATCAATTATAGAGAGGAGATACGAACTGAAGTTGTAGCGACGAACTGGCCGGAGGTCCGGTCAAAGGCCCCGATTGCAGCGGCGAAATGGATAAGCAGAGGGGTTGCAACAAGGATGAGAGAAATGGGTGAAATGGGAAAATGGGTGAACTTTAGAGAATCAATAAACCGAATTTGAGATTCAGTGGGGAAATTAAAGAGTGAAAATGGCTGAATTTGAGAGGGAAAGAAATATAAGGAGAGGAAAATTTTATAAAAGGAGTCGTTGCCGTCGGACGAGGGTTTAAATTATAAACCGACTCATTCTCGACGCCCCCCCCCGTCGATAATGACACCGTCACTATTGAGTCAATGCCGACGGCTATCCCCCGTCGCCAACCAAATTAAGCCCGTCGCCAATGAGTTTTCCCTCCACCGGGAATGTCTGGCGCCAAAAAAAACCCCATTACCGACGACATACATTAGCGACGGCCATGCCGTCGACTTTGACCTTATTCTCGACGGAAATTGTGCTGTCGGCAGTGAGCCCGTCACCAGTGGCCCTTATTTTTGTAGTGTTCAAATAAGCATTAATTGCTTAGATTCCAACATTATCCCAAGTATTAAATATAATTTTGGTCCTCTGACTATTTTTTGTCCAATAAATAACATTCTTTTTTTTCAATACAACGATAATATAAATAATTGATACTATATTTAATGCTATACAATCATTTCATTAATATTTGTGCACAACTCTAAAACGACTTATATTAAGTTACAGAGAGAGTACCCCTCATAGAAAAATGTTATAAACGAGAGAGGGTATGAGATAAGTATAATAATTATGAGAATTTAAGGGTATTATAGACAATTGATATTATATTTAATATTATACTCTTAATTTTTGTGCACAACTCTAAAACTTCATATATCATGGACGAAAGGAATACTATTTTTCTTCAATTATTGTATAGATATTTTTCTCACTAACTTTTCTACTATTAATCAGGTATATATTTGCCAACTGATAATTATGATTAAAGACTATAACCATCGAATTGCATATTCAAATCTTGTTATGAGAATTTTTATTCTTTTAATTGTGAAGTATGTATTTTTTGTTATATGTCACGTTAGAATTGAAACAATAAAATAAAGGTATAGCTCGGGGGATCCCTCCTCATATTAGTTCCGTTAATATGGAGCTATCTTCAAACCCAAACCGACCTTAAAAAATACATTTTTTTTAATTGAAAATCAAACAACATGCAATATTTCTATTACTAGCAACATATTTATTTTATAAATATTACAAATTTTTAATGAAATCATTTAAACAAGTACATAATATAATTTTAAGAAAATTATATATATATATATATGATATATATTCAGGGTATATCTCATACCCGACACTAACGAAATACGGTTTAAACAATCGGGTTCAGGACTAAATTTTTATCATGTTAAATTGGTAATGGTAAGTAATGTAATAAGATGTTACAATTGTGGCATTCATCTGTGCTGTCACCTCTCCCATTGAATGAAAATCAAGGTAATAAAATGAAATTTTATTTTATCGAACTGATATTTTCATAATAAAAAAATAATGTTTTTATAACAAAATTATCGCTATTAATCCTATAACGATAATTTTAACCGTCATTATATATTTATAGCAATATTTTTATTGTGAAAATATTAAAAAAGTTGTGGAAATATCAATTTCCGTTTACATGTACAATTCACAAGTCATATCCCTCTAAAGTGACAGAGTTAGAAACGTGTATACTGTAGTCTGTAAAGTGTCGCTCCAAGTGGGCTAGAACTGAATCAGACCACAATCAAGACGGCCCAAGCAGTTCAAGATATAGTTCATTACTGTAAAAGGAATTTTAAAAAAAAACAAAAGGAAAGGAAAGGAATTATAAGCCCATACATTTGAGCCCAATAAAGACTGATCAACCATATAAATCTTCCACTTTTGTTAATTTCTTTTCGGAAAATGATATATACTTTATGTCGAGTATTTGATTTAGGAAACTTCTGCAACATTTTTTTGATATTTTTACATAAAAAATGTCGCTATAAATATATAGTGACGGTGAAAACCGTCGCTATAGGATCTATAACGATGGTTTTTATGTGAAAATATTATTTTCTATTGTGGATTTATCAGTTTCCTTGATTTATGAGTCTTGCTATGCATTATGATAAATTTGCGTCGAATTATAATTGCGAAACTTATCAATATATGAGATTGATAGAAATTATAGAAGTGCCCTAGTTATAATATTAATATAATATAAATATAATATATAATATAATACTCCCTCTATCCCTTTATATCTAACGTTCTAGAGATTTTTACATAGATTAAGAATAGATGCAGTTTTATTATTTTATCCTTAATTAATACTTTGATCTCATTTAATTACCGGACTTAATTTCACGCTTTCTCTCCTAACCAAGGACGTTTCAATACTAAGCCTTGGCCGTGCCGTTGGGAGAGGGAGAAGGAGGATGTGGCGTGACGGAGGGCGGAATAGGAGAAGCAGTAAAGTGGCTTGAATTTATCGCTACATGACGATCCCGTGCACGGCTTCACCGGAGAGTCCAGCTGGTTCGTCTAGCTCACCGCCATTCACTTCGCCATAGCCGGGTTCGCCGTCTGCGCCATCGACCACTAGGGCCACGGGTTTTCTGATGGCCTCATCGCCCACATCCCCAACATCAATCACGTCGTGGACGACTGCATCTCGTTCTTCGACTCCTTTCGTGCTCGCTACGCGTCGTCGCTACCATCGTTTCTGTACTCGAAATCGCTCGGCGACGCCATTGCGCTGTTAATCACTCTCCGGCGCGACGGTGGACGACCGTTCGACGGCGTTGTTTTGAACGGGACCATGTGAGGGATCAGCGATAAATTCAAGCCACCGTGGCCGCTGGAGAACTTTTTATACCAACTCATGTGCTACAGAGCTGGAGGTGGAATTTGAACTGTCTTTTGAAAACAGAGAAAATAGCTATTATTGGTGATAGAAAAGGAAGGGTAGAGAAGGAAAACAAATAGACAAAATATTCTTGATTTTGTAGAACGTCAAATATTTTGGGAAAACACACACTCTAAAACGTCAGATAAAAAGGGATGGAGGTAGTATAATCTAATCTAATCTAATCTAATATAATATATAATATAATATATAATATCTATATAATATAATATATAATATTATAATCTAATCTAATCTAATCTAATATATAATATAATATAATATAATATAAAATAATCTAATCTAATCTTATCTAATATAATATAATCTTAATCTTAATCTAATATTATCTAATCTAATAATATATAATATAATATTTATAATCTAATATATTCTAATATAATATATAATATCTATATAATATAATATATAATATATAATATATAATATATAATATATAATATATAATATATAATATAATATAATATATAATATAATACATAATATAATATAATGTAATGTAATCCAATGTAATGTAACTGTAATGAAATGTAATGTAATGTAATATAATCTAAAATATTATTATAATATAATCTAATATCTAATCTCTAATATAATAAAATATAATATAATCTAATCTAATCTATTCTAATCTTAATATAACATATATAACATAATTACTAAGGCTCTTCTCTCCAAGAACCCTAGAACTTTTGTTAAACCTGTATTTTCAAACAAAAACTTAACTTAAAAAAAAATGAATAAAAAAGAAAATATATCCATAAGTTACCTCATGTTCCAAGAGAAGTAAAGACTTCTAAATTGAGCAAGCTTGCTTTAGAATCAATACAACCTGCAAAATATCTAATATATATATTTAATATAATATAAATATAATATTTAATATTTAATAATAATATATTAATATAAATATAATGTAATGTAATTGTAATATTATAATATATATATATAATATATAATAATCCAATCTAATATAATCTTAATATATAATATAATATAATATAATATAATATAATATATAAATATTAAATATAATATAATATAATATAATACATAATATAATGTAATCTAATATATAATATAATAATATAATATATAATATATAATATAATACATAATATATAATATATAATATCTAATATCTAATATATAATCTATTCTAATCTATATAATATAAAATAATATTTATTATAATATTATATAATATAATATATAATATTAATATAATATATAACATAACGGGCAAAGATCCAAAAATGCCCCTGACCTTTTTTCCGATGTCCCACTTCCACCCTAAACTAATTTTTTTTCCAAAAGTACCATTAACGTTATAAATTTTGGGTCAATTGTGCCATTGCCATTAACGGACCTGTCAAATAGACAAACGAGGTAAAACTTATCTGATGTGGATGACACGTGGCACCTTCCTCTTTTGTCTACTTTTCTCTCTCCTCCTCCAAAAGTCAGTTGCCTTCCTCTTTTATCTACTATTCCCTCTTCTCCAACAATAGAGCAACAACATGATGAAAAATGGATGAAGATTGGGGCTTATTTGCGATGGTCAGAGGCTGCTCCACCGCTGCCACATCAACCAAATCACCACCGCCACCATCTTCTCCTCCACCACCACAACCAAATCTTGAAGCACAATCTCACTCCTCCACTCACAATCATCAGCTCGACCACCAAACCCTCGTATCTTCCCCTCTTGGTGAGAGAAATTCAACCACCATCCACAATCAAGCCCACTCCTCAGTGGCGTAGCCTCCTTCATCTCTACCGCCCACGACGGAATGTTTCCTAAGTGCGCCATGACCCTCTTTTTCTCTCTCCTCAGTCCTCACCAAACCTCACTCTTGACAGTCTCAAATATCTCTCACATACCCAACATCAACTCTTTTTTACTTTATTCTCTTGAAAATATTGAATCTTTTCATCAATTTTATGTAATACCCAATTGCCAAAAATGAATTCTTTGAATACCCATTTGGCAAAAATTGATTCTTTTCCTTATTTAGCTCCCCCAAATTGCTCGGAAACATAAATTCTTGTATTGGTATTTGTTTTTAGACCCAAGAAGGGTTATTTGAAAGGTTTTGGTTAATGGGTAGAAGAGATATGCAAGTTTTAGAGGGTAAAGGAGATGGGTTGTTCTTTGGTTCTTCTCAATTGGGATTTCAATGGAGTCTTGAAGATGGTAAATTTCACCATAGAGGCTTATTTGCTAGCGTTGGTCAAGTGGGTGGTATGGGTTTTGGTTGCCACTTCCCCCAATCCCAGGGATAACAATGGCAATGGTGGCTTGAAGTTACCATACACTGATTTATTTGTGAAGTATGTATCTTCACTTGGGAGTTCAAGATTGTTGGTGTTTCAGAGGAGATAACAGAGGAGGGGATTGTGAAGAAGAAGAAGAAAAGTGGGGTTAAATTTAAGGTTAAGATTGCTAATCCTTCATTGAGGAGGTTGGTAAGTGGTGCCATTGCCGGGGCATTTTCAAGGACAGCAGTTGCTCCATTGGAGACAATTAGGACTCATTTGATGGTTGGTAGTAGTGGGCATTCAAGTACTGAAGTGCTTGCCCCCATAATTGAAACTACCAAAATGGTAGCTGCAGGTAATAGCTCTTGTAAATCAACCAGGCTTAAATCAGTTTCATTCCCAATCCTCTTGACCGCACGAGCATAATCAATCGGGAACTGAGGAGCAAGGGATTCAATGTCAAGTATGAGCGCATTACAGTCTTTTATAAGTCGGTATTCCTTCGAATCAATGTTACCTGAGAGCATAGCTCGGTATCCAAACTTATACGAGCTGAGAGTATTTAGCAATCGAGTTCTGGAATTTGCCACATGTTTACTTGCTTGAACTTCATGAGAATTCATTTTCTGGAAATCTATCACACATGATATCTGGTGCGCATAATCCTTTTACCCTTACGATTTCGAAAAATCAATTTCTGGTACATTCCAATGAAATCGGATATTTAAGCAAGTTAATGTATTTTCTGGTA
>JAINUT010002242.1:0-56688 GCA_020205555.1 Panax stipuleanatus | reverse complement strand
GTTAACATATAACTAATTCACATAAGTGGTTAACCTTCATGGTTAACACACTCTAATTAAATAAATAATCAACTATCACATAATTAATTTCATCACACACATACTCACAGTAATTAAATCATTATGTATTTTAGCTAAATTATAATAAACAATTATAATTTAAACACTTAATCTAATTATAATTACTCAATTATAGTTACCTCTTAAATTATCAAAACTTCATAATTAATAGTTAATTAAACTATATCATGCATTATAATTACACAATTTATAATTAATCATGTATTTATCAATTATAATGTATATAATGATGCATTTATTAAATTATAATTACATAAAATTTGTAATTTAAATTAACATCTAATTGATTACAATAAATCAACTTCTATACATTATAATTTCACAAATTATAATTTAAATTAAACATTTACTCTTAATTATAATTATCAAATTATAATTAAGTAACTTATTTTACAATTAAACAATTATATCTTATAATGTAAATACTATATTAAGTTTTCAAAACCTTTTTTTTTCTCGAATTATGAAATTATCAACTTCATGTTAACATATGTTATAGCAGCTAGATACATGCTCATTATCTTAGCAATAATGTAATGGAAACATAAAACACACTGCACCCACTGACTATAAACTCACCTGCCACTGCACTGTGCACGGCGCAGCTGTGCAGCCACAGGCCTTGGCACCGGCGCAGCTGCGCAGGGTAAGGATCTGGAAGGACAAGCGGCGCAGCTGCGCTGCTCCTGGCCTTGCTGCCGGCGTAGCTGCGCAGCAACTCTGCCAGACGCAGACAGCCAAGTTACTCTGCTTCACCGATTAACCTATACAAGCCAACAAATGGATATTTACGTAACTTAAACCATGTAAAGCATACATATGCAGTAATACTCATGCTATGTATGATACCAATCACATAATTCATCTAAGCAACGAAAATTAAAGATTTTAAAACTCAAATTTTTAGACATTTTATAAAACTCTATATTCTAACAAAATAATCTACTGTAAATAAATTTCTCAACCAATTAAATCCATACTACAGGCATTATTTTCGTTATTGAAACTAGCATCATGTACAACTCTCAATTTGCACAAATCACATATGAAATTCATCAATTTCATTCTAAATCAACCAATATATGAAACTCATAAGAACACTATTCCCTCATGTAAAAACTTGTTTTCACAGTACTTTGATTTTTGAAAAAAAACCCATTATAGCATACATATAATGGATTCCAACATCTATCAATTCACATAACATGAAATCAACTAATTCATCAATTACAATTCTAATTATTTATAAAACTCCAGACTACAAGAAAACTAAGAACAAGAGGTGAATTATTACCTTAAATCCTTGATTAATCTTTGTTTAGATGATGAGAATAGCTTTGGTAGTCTCCTCTAAATTCTCAGAATCACCAAGTTCCTCTCTATCCTTCTCTTCAAACTAACAGAGTGTTTCTCTCTTTCTTTATTCTTATTCTTCTAGTTAACGTCTAATGTAAATGATATACGTATATAATAGACATAATAACATGCAATGTAACTGACAAATATATAATGTCCTAAATTAAATAATTAGCAGTTATAATTTGTTTTGAATTTTAAAAGCCATAAGGTCATGTTTGGCAAACCTTTATTTAAAAACAGATTTAGTCGCTAAGGCTATATTTGGTAGAAATAGGTTTAAAACAAATACAAGGGCCTTGTTTGGCAAAACAAATTTAAAAATCTTTTTCTTTATTTTAACAAATTATTTAATACATACTTTAATGTCACATTTTAATTAATTAAATATTAATCATCTAATTTAATCAATTAAAATCTAACATCAATTAATCACATAAAATTGCCACATAATTATAATTACTCGCTAATTATAATCCATGCAACACCTCATCACATATCTCATCTAATTTAATTATCTCAATTAAATTAGAACTATAGTATAAAATTAATATACATTAATTAAATTAAATATTGCACATTCGTTTAATCAATATATAACACTTAATTAAATTACTCCATAAATCACATAATTCATTTATTTAACTCAATAAATAAATCACATAAAATATTTATTTAATTCAATAAATATTTAAAATTAAATATAAAATCTCAATCATTACATATACTATGGTTGTATTCCATATACTTTATATTATTAATTATTGCATGCTTGTACATAACAATCAATATAATCTTATTATATTAATAACTTACTTATTTGCTTTATTACTCATAATGTCAAATAAATAAATTATTCATCTTATCGATTGATTATCATTAATATTAATTAATCCATTCCTCGTAATTATAAATAACACTTATTTAATAATCATAGAATTAATTATCACATGAATATAGATCTTATTATATTTATAAACACGTTGCGTATTATTATTATATTATTTGCAATAAAAATAATCCACACATAATTAATTATCATTAATATTCTATAACAATTAATTAATATTCTACGATAATAATTAACAATAATTAACAATTAATATAGATTAATTGTTCACTTATCATTATTAACATATCTCATCGCGGTGCCACACAAGGCTTCCCGAGTTTATTATAAACTCCACATTTTCCTCAATTATTATAATTATTCAATTTTATATAATTGAATTAATTCATCTCATAACACAAAATCATTTATATATGAATAAATATTCACTTCCATTAATATATTCATTAATAATATTCAGAAATTCTCGGGTATTACATAAACGTCCAAATCTACCGGTGGTTTTTTGATATGTGATAGTATATGGGTATATCTATGTATTGGAGTGAAAATATTTGGGTTTGGAAGAGGTGTAAAAGTCAAAAAATCAGTCGGGCAGGGCTTCGCTGCGCTTCTTGCTTATGAAAATGAGATGGGGCTGCCCCTCTATTTATAGAGGGGGGAGCCGCACCTCTACATACGGCTACCGCAGGTAGAGGTGCGGCCACATGAGGTGGGTCCCGCATGCCCAGCTTAGTTGTCTCGAATTACGTGCACTCCGAGCAATGTAATGTCCTGTCAGAAACTTTCTAACTTTTGATCGGAGCGTCCTTTTGAGGAGTGCAATACCCTTTTCGGAAAGCTCTAGCCAAGAGTGTTGCAATGACATGGGAAAAAACATTTTTTGGGTCCAGGAAGATGGGTTCATAACCAGGTCTTCGATTCCCCGTAGTTTATCCGTGTGAACTATCTTGTGTTGTTGCCACTCGGGATCATCGTTAGGGTTCATTCTGATTTTGGCGACATCGATTTGGCTTGAGTTTGACCAAGTCAGTTGAAAGTTGGTAAAATGATCGTTGTACCCCTCCCGAGGCTGCCTGTAGTGTCAGCATGGTCGTTAGTTGACTTCCTGGAGCTGATTCTAAGACTTGGATCCCAGTCGAGTCTTTTGACCTCAGGGTTGTCTCTAAGGATGACGTGGTCATTCCAGGTTTTGCTATGGAGTTGTTGCGATGCTTCAGGCTGATGTCTGAAGTTGTCCTGACGTCCCGGGTTGAGACCGGGGAAGACCTGCACTTTTCGGGTTGAGACCGGGATTTATTTGTACCTCCCGAGTTGAGACCGGGGTTGATTTGATTTCTCGGGTTGAGACCGGGGTTGATTGATACCTTTCGGGTTGCTGCCGGGACTGATTGGTACCTCCTGGGTTGAGACCGAGATTGAGCTTGATGATCTGATTGACTGTCGGAGCTTGATTAATGGTCCGATTGACTGTCGGAACTTGATTGATGGTCCGATTGACTGTCGAAACTTGATTGATGGTTCAATTGACTGTCGAAACTTGATTGATGGTCCGATTGACTGTCAAAATTTGATTGGTGGTCCGATTAACTGTCGAAACTTGGTTGATGGTCCGATTGACTGTCGAAACTTGATTGATGGTCCGATTGACTGTCGGAACTTGATTACAGATATTGGGAATCAGATTTGACTGGAGCATCGATATTGTGGATCGAATTTGGGTTGATTGACAATTTTACCCTTCTACTGGATGACTATCGGGGCAAAGAAAATCTCGAGTGTCTACAATGCCTATAGTGCTTCATCCAGCTTGCTTGCCCAATCTTTCCGTGATGGATTAACAATTTTTTCTAAAATCTGTTTCACTTTCTGGTTTGACACCTCTGCTTGACCATTGGTCTGTGGATGATATGTCGTGGAAATCTTATGTCGAACCCCGTATTTATCCAGAAGAGCTGCAAATGACTTGTTAAAGAAGTGTGTGCCCTCGTTACTGATAATAGCCCTCGGGGTCCCAAATCTGGTGAAGACATTTTTATGAGAAAGTTCAGAACTACCTTAGCATCATTTGTAGGTAGAGCAACTGCTTCCACCCACTTGGAGACGTAGTCCACTGTGACCAAGATGTACTTGTTATTAAAAGATGACGGGAACGGTCCCATAAAGTCGATGCCCCATACGTCAAATAGTTCCACTTCCAACATGGTATTTAGTGGCATCTCTTGACGACTTGTTATATTCCCCACTCTTTGGCACCTATAGCGTCTTTTGACAAATGCGTGAGAATCTTTGAATAATGTTGGCCAAAAGAAGCCAGACTGTAGGACCTTTGCCGCTGTTCGATCACCTCCGTAGTGACCTCCATATAATGAAGAGTGGCAGTGTTGCAATATTTCCTCAACTTTGGATTCGGCCACACATCTCCGTATCATCTGATCGGCACACTGTTTAACAAGGAAGGGCTCATCCCATATATACTGCTTCACCTCAAATAAGAACCTCTTCTTTTGCTGAAAACTAAAGTCGAATGGCACAATCCCGCTTACGATGTAATTCACGAAATCTGCGTACCAAGGGGTCTCTGTTGCCACCGCAAATAGTTGTTCATCCGAAAAAGATACATTGATATTGGTTTTCTCGGTTTCCTGCTGCTATTTATTCTCCAACTTTGACAAGTGATCGGCTACTTGATTTTTTATCCCTTTTCTATCCCTTTTCTATCCCGAATCTCTAGATCAAATTCTTGAAGCAATAAGACCCAACGAATGAGTCTTAGTTTGGCATCTTTCTTCGAGATGAGATATTTTATTGCTGAATGATCTGTGAATACCACTACCTTTGTTCCAATAAGATAAGGTCGAAGCTTGTCAAATCCAAACACCACGGCGAGGAGCTCTTTTTCAGTTGTTGTGTAATTTACCTATGCATCATTCAGCGTTTTACTGGTATAGTAAATTATATGGAAAACCTTATTATTTCTTTGTCCCAATACTGCTCCCACGGTGTAATCGCTAGCGTCAGACATTAATTCAAAGGGAAGAGTCCAATCTGGTACAATGATGTCTGGTCTAACTTCTCTTTCAACAATTCAAAGGCTTTTAGACAGTCAGAATCAAACTTGTACGACACATCTTTCTCGAGTAAAGCACACAACAATTTAGTGATCTTGGAGAAATCTTTGAGAAAACATCGGTAAAACCCTGCATGGCCCAAAAAACTGCGGATCCCTTTTACAGAAGTTGGAGGTGGTAAATGTTTAATTTTTGCAATTTTTGTTCGATCCACCTCTAAGCCCTCTACTGAAACCCGATGGCCTAACATAATCCCTTCTCATACCATGAAGTGACATTTTTTCCAATTAAGGATCAAATTAGTGTATACACATCTCTGAAGTACTGACGTAAGGTTTGCTAAGCAATGATCAAAGCTGTCCCCAAACATCAAAAAATCATCCATGAATACCTCTACGTTTTGCTCCACCATATCTAAAAATATCGCCATCATGCATCGTTGAAACGTAGCTGGTGCATTGTATAACCCAAAAGACATCTGTCGAAACGCGAACGTTCTATAAGGGCAAGTGAACATAGTCTTATCCTGATCTTCGGGTGCTATGACAATCTGGTTGTAGCCCGAATATCCATCCAACAAACAGTAGAACTGATGCCCTACAAGCCTATCCAACATCTGGTTAATGAATGGTAGGGGAAAGTGATCCTTTCGGGTTGCTTTGTTCAATTTCCTGTAATCTATGCATACTCGCCATCCCATTACCGTCCTAGTTGGAATTATCTCATTGTTCTCATTTTCCACGACTGTCATTCCTCCTTTCGTTGGCACACACTGAACCAGACTAACCCATGAACTATCGAATATTGGGTAAATGATGCCCGCATCATGCCATTTGATGATTTCTTTCTTTACCACCTCCTTCATTATTGGATTCAATCTGCGCTGTTGTTCCACGACTGGTCTGACATTTTCTTCCAACAAAATTTTATGCATACAAAATGAGGGACTGATTCAGTTAATGTCAGCTATTATCCACCCAATCGCAGTTTTAAACTCTCGAAGCACTCTCAGTAATTTTGTCTCTTGTGGTTCTGTGAGTGAAGCTGAGATGATAACTGGCAGCATAGAGGATTCTCCTAAGTAGGCATACATGTGGTGACTCGATAGTTACTTCAATTCTAGGACTGGAGGTTCCTCAATGGATGTCTGTGGCTGTGCCTTCAATTTCTCAGACCTATCTAATTCCTCAAATTATTTCCATACTGCCTGAATGAAGGAAATACGTTCAATAGGTGCAAATACTCCAAAGAATTTGGAAAATCTACTGCATTTGAATTTCCCAATGTTTTCTCAAGTGGATCCCCAAATACATTACTGGCCATGAACTCATGTACCACGGTCTCAACCAAGTCAATTCCAAAACAATCCTCAATCTCTTTTGGAAAATGCATTGCCTTGAACACATTGAACGTCACCTCTTGATCTTGTACCCTCATCGTGAGTTCTCCTTTCTGAACATCAATAAGTGTTCTTCCCGTGGCTAAGAATGGACGCCCCAGTATGAGTGGAATTTCCTTATCTTCCTCAAAGTCGAGCACAATAAAGTCAGTTGGGAAAATAAATTTGTCCACCTTCACCATTATGTCTTCTACTATTCCCTGCGGGTAAGTTAGAGACATGTCTGCTAGTTGGAGGGTTACGTTGGTGGGCTTTACCTCCGGTAAACCCAACTGTGAGTAGATGGATAACGACATTAAATTGATACTAGCCCCCAAGTCGCACAGTGCTTTTCCAAAAAAATTCTCCCCAATTGTACACGGTATCGTGAAACTACCTGGGTCCTTGAGCTTTGATGGTAATTTTTTTCTGTAGAATTGCACTACACTCCTCCGTAAGTGCAACAGTCTCAAAATCTTCTAACCTTCTTTTTCTTGACAGGATTTCTTTCATGAATTTTGTGAGACCCCAACTTTTTATGAATAAGATTTAATTTCCTCTACATATTATTTTAAATAGTAAGGTGTTGATTTGATAAATGTGATAAGTTATGGGTGATATGTGCAAATTTTACAAAGTAAGCAAGTTGTCATAAAATAGTCGTTTGGTTGGGGAATATTCTTTTTGTCGGGTAATGTTCGTACGACGGCGCAATCAGTGGTGGCCCCATAATGGAATAACTGTCGGATATAGAAAGCGACAAAAAGTAATTTTTTTTATAAAAATAACGGCAAGACTTTCAACGTTAAACTGTTGAAATACTCGGTGATAAAAGTACAGTAATACGCGTTGTTGCACAGTAGATATACCTGGCAAACGGGCCAGGCCAAATTTGGCCCATGTTTTTCTGGGCTGAAAATATGAGGCTCGTGGCCCGGGTTGGGCCGGGTCAGGTTGGCCCGCGGGCTTTTTCCTTTTTTTTTTCAAAATTATGCTACATAATTTGTCAATTTAACTCAATTTGTCAGTTTTTTGTTTGCCAAGTTGCCGGGTCATTGTGTATATATCATCCTGTATGCAACAAAATGTATTTTATTAGTTATTTATGTGAAATAACTCATGAAATTTGGTAAAGTACTTCATGTGAGGCAAATTTTGTATGTTCTATCCGTGATGTTTTATTTTTATTTGTGGAATGTAAGTGAATCAGATTTAATAGAAAGCTTTTGTCTGACTGCTTTGTGGATTAGTTATTTTTACTTTCATGAATAATTGAATATGTTGGAAGCTGCATTCTATGTTTCTAATGCAGCAGATCCTTTTAATGCTTAGTTGAGGTCTTAACCTGCTTTGATATCTATTCGGTCTTCACCTGCCTAGTAGGCTAGTACTATTTGCACGATGTTATAAATTTCAAACATTAACTTTTGCTTTATATTGCTTCTTCATTTCTTTGTTTATTCGGTCAATGATTTGTTCTTAACTATTTACTTAGTAGCATAGTGATTTGCAGGTAACCAAGAAAGCTTCTTTACTATGCAATAATCAATTAAAAAATAAATTAAAAAATAATTCACGGGCCACAGGTCGGGCCGGGCCAAAATGGCCCAGCTTTACTTGGGCTGCAAAAATTAAGCCCATGGCCCATATTTTTATGGGCGGGCCGAGCCTCTTTTTGCTAGGTCTAACAGTAGCACACGGTATTGCACAGTATCTCTGATTATTGATGCTTACGTAAGAAGTCACTCAAACTTTCATTCAATAATTGCTACAGTGATAATTACATAGTATTTTATATTATCAAATCAATAATTTTCACAACACAGTAACTTGTATTATTGAAGTGATATTATTAGATAGCATTATTGACAATGTATAGAATGTTTTATAAAAAAGGGGTTAGGTTATATAATTGCGCGCTAATAAGGAAAAATCCTTGTCGGAAAGCCCCCTCTTTCTTGGGAATGACCTGTTTGTCAATATTGTGATTCTATAATATTAATTATGAATAATAGTTGATGAATACAATAAAAAATATTGATAAATATGATAAGTAAATATTTGTTCAATTTTGATATAAATGGAGGAAGTTTTAGCATAAGACATTTATTGAAAGTTGGCATTTTATCTTCTCTGATAAAATAATTCATTCAAATATATTATAATATTGCATTATAATAGTATAATGTGATAATATAATAGTATAATTTTATAATTTAAATGGTAACATTATTATAATAAATTCATGGTATAAAAATAAAATGAGGTGGAAGAGAGCAAATTGAATTTGAATTTTTTTTAATAATTATAAATATTTTTAATATATATAAAAGGAAGGATGATGTAAGAAATGATGTCATAAGGACAGTGAGGTAAGCGATGATGTCATAGGATCGATGAGGTAAGCGATGATGCCATAAATTATGGTGAAAAGACTACTTTACCCTGACTCTGCCAAGCCTATAAATAGAAGCTCATTTCTTCATTATTTCTCACCAATTCACTAAAGCTATAGAGAGAGAATTTATAGAGAGAGAATAAGAGAGAAAGAAGAAGAGTATTCTGCTACTACACTATTGCAGTATTCCATCTCTTACTAAGGTAAGGGGTAGTATTTCTTTCGTATTCGTAAAGGATATCATTTTTCTTGTAAAGGATGTTATCTTCTTTCAATACTCGTAAGGGTTGGTATTCTATTCCTTATTAAGCTGTGGGAATAATCTGTCGACGCAGATTACCGCATGCATGGTGAATTACCCTTCGTATTCCTTCTTTATTAAGCTGTGGGAATAACCTGTCTACGCGAACCACCGCATGCCTGGTGAATAACCCTTCGTATTCATTCTTTATTAAAGTTATGGAGATGATCTGTCTATGCGGATTACCGCATGACGGGTGAAAATCTATTTGCAGTTTCATATATTATTTCATTTCATATTCCTAAATCTAAACTTACTATGGTAAATATTGCTTCTTTAATTCTTGAAATGATTAGAAATTGCTTAAGGTTTTCGCTTCATCTAATATTATTTCACTGGAATGTTGGTCTGAACTTTCTTATTGAAACTTTAATCTTTTCATATCGGGGTACTATTCATTCGGATACTATTCACGAGATACTATTTATGAGATACTATTCACGACAAAATTGATTTCTTTTTCTGTCCAAATTATCTTTGATTTATGAATCTTACTCTTGAAATTGGATCCATATTTTGATCTCCATATTGATAACTTGGACATTCTTGAACTCTGGATAAATTGAATTATAAATCACTAATAGTTATCCTTTATCTCACTGGATTCGTTCTTCATATCATTTTTCATCATCCTTAGTTTTAAATTGTGGTGAAAGTTATATTTGGCCCGTAGTGCAAAGATTAACTGTTGATTGATGAATATCTTTGGCCCATAGTGCAAAGATGAATAGGTATTTGACATGATCATGACCACTAGTGATACAAATGAATATCTTTGGCCCGTAGTGAAAAGATAAATTATTGATTTAAATTATTTATTGATTGGTGTTACAAGGATAAAATATTGATGATGGACTTTTAAATCATAGAAGATAGTAGACATCATTCTTTACTTGACTCTCCTAATAGATTGCTATTTTCGCTGCAATTGTTGATCTAAAATTTGTTGTCCATAATATTTTATCTGATTTATTGGAAGCTAACGATAATTTATTCTTTATTATCTTAGTCATAATATTCTTTACTGGGCTAGTTGAGCTCACCCTTTTCTTTCATTGTTCTCTTCAGGGAATGAGAATATAGTTGGGACTAGCCGGGGAATGGAGTGATAGTCCAAGATAGTGTTATAGAAGTCCTCACTATTTTATAAAATAGTGTGATAATAATTGTAATGAGAACTTATTTGAGCGTTTATATTTTCGTATTATATACGATCTGTATTGAAGCTCACAGTTTGTGTGGTCGTATTTTGCACGACCGTTTAATATAAAAAGATTTGTATTTGGATTCTATTCTATGTATTTGGCGACTCAGAATGGGTTGTGTGGACCTATTTTGGGGGCGTCACAATTGGTATCAGAGCTTAGGGATATGATCTCTGGCAGAGATCTGGGATTAGAACTAGGAGGGGAGTGTTAGAGTTTATGCCCTAGAGGCCAATTCTTTGATGTAATTGCTTAACATTTTTGATATTATATTTGATTGAATAAATGAATTATTTTATTATGACTTTATTTACTGCGTTATATAAATGTTAACATAATAAAAGTCCTTAGAATAGTGATACAAATTATATGGCTTCAAGTGTGTGACTTAAACATGAGATCATATAATTACAATTAGTACCATTACTCTTAAATGTCCCTAGTCGAGTGTCATTGTTAATGGGAAAACAATGATACATCGAGACTAGTATGTCGATTGACTGATGGCCAAATCTCATTGGTCATAAATATATGAGATATTGAGTCAATGCATAGGTACACGTTAGAGAACAATGTACTGGACAGACCCACCATGAGAATTCTACGTGGAGCATTATGCAAAGTGTCATAAGCAATTCTCATAGTGACAATGAGGTAATGATCCTTCGACTTGAAATCACTATATTACTACACGGGAATTTATGTACTTTGATATCATCAAAAGTCACCTTTAATAGGGTAGACAATAAAGGTGATTATTGGGTACATCATGCCAAGGTTAAAAGGATTAAATTACATTGAAACATTGGTCACGAAAAGGTTGTATCGAATCACCGATCTTATTATTATTTGAGTAGCAGTGATGCATTACTAGATGCAGCTCACTGTTTATAATTTTATAATATGCTTTTAAAATTATTGCCAACATAATAATAACCTATAGGGTCACACACTTAGAACGTAATTAAAAGAAAATTAATTTAAATTGTAAGGATTTAAATATATCAATATGATTGATAGTATTTAAATTACGAATTTAAATTAATAGGATAATTTGTATATATATGTATATTAATTAAATAAGACTTAATTAAGATATAATATATATATAAATTCGGATTTTATTTTTCTAATTGGATTAGGTTTTGGTTAATACCTTTAACTGCTATATATATGATATATCAGGCTTTTGTAGGGTATTCATTATAAACTAAAACCCTAGCCGCTCTTAGAGAGGGACTAGAGAGAAAAACTTCAAAAGTCCAGATCCTTGGCGGCTAGTACCGTAACTTTCCTTGCTGCAGATCGTGTGACGATTTGCGGGACGTTCGTGTGGATACCGCAGAGACGCAGTTCCTTTGGATTGCGTTGAAGATTTGAAGCTGTTTCAGAATCTCCATCGTCTCCATTCAAGCTTGAATAATCGGTAAAACATATCTAAACCTCTGAATTAATATGTTTTCGCATAGATCCTGTTTTAGGGTTTCGAAATTTTTTTAATTTTCGCTGCGTTTATGTGCCGAAATCCCTACAGGGGGAGACGAGTAAAACTTTTGCTAGTGTGTCCTACCTAAGCGTATTTGTTATTTAATTAGTTGGTCAGAATATAGGGATAATATGTGACATGTAAATTTTTTTAATTAACCCTTGTTTTATGGCAGTATTTGAGAATGACATTTGAAAATCGGGATATGAGTAATGGAGCATATTAGACAATTGAGACACCGCCAATCAATAACAAGGATAATGTGCCTTAGGAAGGTAATAATACTCCTGTAAACAACACCGCCGACCAAATGATGAACGATGGGGTGTTTAGGAGCTTTCTACAGTTCATGCAAAACTAGACGAGAGAGACTTTTGTTCAAAATGCAGGTGGAAACAATGGTAACTCACGGCTTGTTACTGCTAAGATCAAGGAGTTGGGACCGCCGAAGTTTTTGGGAAAGCCAGAGCCACTCAAGGCAGAAGCTTGGATTAAGTAGATCACCAAAATATTTGATGTTCTATAATGCATAGAGGAGCAAAAGATTCCCTTCGCCACCTTTATGTTGCGTGGAGAGGCAGATTACTTGTGGAAATCTGTGAAACGTACTCAACTTTATGCACTTAAGATGTCTTGGGAAAAGTTCCAGTAATTATTCAACGACAAGTACTTTTCAGAAAGTATTCGTCATATGAAGGAGGTGGAATTCATCAAACTAGAACAAAACAATATGACGATATCATAATACGAGGCCAAGTTTGCAGAGTTATCCCGGTTTACATCCCATTTGGTGGATAATGAGGAACGAATGACACGAATGTTTTTAAGAGGTTTGAAGCCTGAAATTCATCAATACCTAGTTTCTCATAAACTTTGTTTATTTTCAGATGTGGTGAATAGGGCTCAATTATTAGAGTGAGATAATGAGACTGTTCAACCAAAGGACAACAAGCATAGTCATACCGGTGGCAAAAGTCATCGGAACAATGATAACCAGCGTGGAGGAAATTATCATGCCAGAAATGGTAACCACTTCGGTGGAAATCATGGCCAAGATTGTGGCGCCCCCAAAATGGTTCAATACTCAACCTATTCTAAGTCGCCAAATACATGGTACAGAATCCAAATACAATCTTTTATAACATACGATCGTGCAAAATAAAACCACGCAAACTGTGTGTTTTAATACAAATCGTATATAATACGAAATATTAACACTCATATTCAGTCCTCATTAATTACAATTATTATCACACTATTCTACAAAATAGTGAGGACTGTTACTGCTCTAACTCTGACCATCACCCCGTTCCCCGACTAGTCCCTGCGATATTCTCATTTCCTGAATAGAACAATGGAAGAAAAGGGTGAGCTCAACTCGCCTAGTAAAGAATATTATGACCAAGATAATGAAAAACAAATTATCGTTAGCCTTCAATAAATCAAATAAAATATTATGGACAACAAGTTTTAAATCAATATTCGCAGCGAAAATAACAATTCATTAGAAGAGTTAAGTGGAGAATGATGTCTACTATCTTCTTTGATTTAAAGGTCCATCATCAATATTTTATCCCTCTAACATCAATCAATATACATCTCGAATCAAATATTCATCTTTTGCACTACGGGCCAAAGATATTCATTTGTATCATCAGTTGGTCATGTTTATCTCAACACCTGTTCATTTTTGTACTACGGGCTAAAGATATTCATCAGGTAATCATTCATCTTTGCACTACAGGCCAAAGATATTCATCAAGTAATCATTCATCTTTGCACTACAGGCCAAAGATATTCAGTTATATCACCATTTAGGACTGAGGATGATGAAAAATAATACGAATAACGAATCCAGTGAGATTAGAGAATTTATCCAGAGTTCAAGAATGAAGATTAAAACCTGGATCCAATCAAAGATGATTTGGAAGGAAAAAAAATATTTTTTTTATCGTGAATAGTAACTCGACATGAAAAGATAAAAATTTCACAAGAAAGTTCAGACCAATATTCCAGTGAAATGATATTAGATGAAGCGCAAAACTCAAGGAATTTCTGATCATTTCAGGAATTATAAAAGCAATACTTACCGTAGTAAGTTTAGAGTTAGGAATCTGAAATGAAACAATATACGAAACTGCAAATGGATTTTCACCCGTCAGGCGGTAGTCCGCGCAGATAGATCATTTCCACAATTTAATAACAAATGAATACGAAGGAATTCACCAGGTATGCGGTAGTCCACGTAGACAGGTTATTCCCATAGAGTAATAAAGAATGAAATAACAAAAGAATTTCACCATGCATGCTGTAGTCCGCGTAGACAGGTTATTCCAACAGAATAATAAAGAATGAAATAACAACCCTTACGAGTATTAAAAGAAAATAACTCTCTTCATGAATATGAAAGAAATAATGCCCCTTACCTTAATAAAAATTTGGAGACTGCACTAGTGTAATAGCAGAATACTCTTCTTCTTTCTCTCTTACTCTCTCTATACTTTCTCTCTCTATAGCTTTAGTGAATTGGTGAGAAATAATGAAGAAATGAGCTTCTATTTATAGGCTTGGCAGGGTAAGGGTAAAATAGTCTTTTTGTCATAATTTATGACATCATCGCTTACATCATCGATCCTATGACATCATTTCTTACCTCATCGTTCTGATGACATCATTGCTTACCTCATCGTTCCGATGACATCATTGCTTACATCATAAGAATTCAAATTCAATTTGTTCTCTTCCACCTCATTTTACTTTTATACCATGAATTTACTATAATAATGTTACCATTCAAATTATAAAAATCTTACTATTATATAATCACATCATACTACTATAATGTAACATTATAATAATATATTTGAATGAATTATTTTATCAGAAAAGATAAAATACCAACTTTCAACAAATGTCACATGCTAAAAATTCCTCCGTTTAAATCCACATTGAATAAATATTTTCTTATCATATATTAATTATTCACAAATAATATTACAAAACTACAATATTGACAACCAGGTCGTTCCCAGGAAAGAGGGGGCCTTCCGATAAAGATTTTTCCTTATTGGCGCGCAATTAACTAACCTCTTTTCTAGACAGAACTTCCTTAGACATTGTCAATAATGCTATCTAATAATATTATTCAAATAATATGAATTATTGATTTGATAAATTAAAATACTGTGTAATGATAATTATTGAATCACTAATATAAAATATTTACGTATCAATTATTGAATCAATAAAATAAAAAATTGAACAGTAATTACCGTAACAATTATTGAGTTGTGACTTCTTACGTAAAAATTAATAATTAGAATTACTGTGCAATACCGTGTGCTACTGTGCAACACCGCGTATTACTGTATTTTAACCGCCGGGTGTTTCAACAGTTTAACGGTAAAAGTTTTATCGTTATTTTTGTAAAAAGGTTATTTATGTCGCTTTCTATATCCGACATTCATTCCGTTGTGGGGTCCACCAATGACTGTGCCGTCGTACGAATATTCTCAGACAAAAAGAATATTTTTCGACCAAACGAATATTCTCCGACACAACGAATATTTTATAACCACTTGCATACTTTGTAAAATTTGCACATCTCACCCATAACTTATCACATTTATCAAATCAACACCTTACTATTTCCAAAATAATATATAAAGAAAATTAAATCTTTATTCATAAAAGTTGGGGTCTTACAAAGATAATAGAAGAAGTGAGTCGGGTGGAAATTTTAAAAATAAAAGATACAACAATGACGACGGAAAGACATCGACAGCATCACCAGTACCAGCAACCGTTTCTAGGGGAGGGGAACGACCACCGGTCGTATGTTACAAATGCGAACAAGTGGGACACATCAGTCCAAACTGCACATAGCAATCCAAGGTGCGCTACAATTGCGAAAAGGAAGGTCACATAGCTCGAGTGTACCCTATAGCAAAGTCAAGTCTAGCTGGGATGGTGACTACAAAGGCTGTCCTGGACAAGTCAAAGTCGGTGGTCTAGGGGAGAGCTTTTGTCTTGACTACCCAAAAAGCGAGGAACCCGAACGAAGTTATCACGGGTAAGTTAATCATAAACTCTTGCGAAGGCTATACTTTATTAGATACCGGTTCTACCCATTCTTTTATTTCACCTACTTGTGCTCAACGTTTGAACTTGACCCCTGAGAAATTAAACTTTGACTTATCTGTTGAAACTTCGTTAGGAGAAACCTTCGTTACATCCACAGTTTACAAATCTTGTTTGATTCAAATTGGTACCCTCACATTATCTGTTGATCTCATCTTTTTGAAAATACTTGTATTTGATGTGATTTTAGGAATCGACTGGTTAACCACTCATCATGCTAAAATTGATTGTTTTCGTAAGGTTGTTAGCTTTCATATTCCTAATCAACCTGTTATATGAATTCAAACAACTAAACCACTAAAATCAATCACTGTCATCTCAAGTCATAAAGCTATTCGTTTATTGAAAAACGGATGTCAAGCTTTCTTAGCCCATGTCACCAATTAAAACAAGAATACGTCAGATTTGAATGATATTTCTGTTGTTAATAAAGTCCCTGATGTATTTTTCGAAGAACTTCCTGGCCTACCCCCGGAACGTGAAGTTGAATTTTTTATTGACCTTGAACCCGGTACAAAAACCCATTTCCAGAACCCCATATCGAATGTCTCCTATTGAACTTCAGGAGTAAAAGGTCCAACTACAGGAATTGCTAGACATTGGCTTTATTCGTCCTAGTACATCGCCTTGGGGTGCTCCTGTTTTATTCGTAAAGAAGAAAGACGGGAATATGCGACTTTGTATTGACTATCGAGAGTTGAACCATTTCACCATCAAAAATAAGTATCCGTTACCTCGCATTGATGACTTGTTTGACTAGTTGCAAGGTGCTAAATTCTCCTCAAAGATCGATCTTCATTCTAGATATCATTAGTTAAAGATTAAAACTGATGACATTCTAAAGACTACCTTCAGAACTCGATACGGGCATTATGAATTCTTAGTCATGTCTTTTGGATTGACTAATGCTCCTGCTGCTTTCATGGATATGATGAACCTGATATTCATGGAATATTTAGATCATTTTGTGGTTGTCTTTATTGATGACATCCTCATTTACTCCAAAAGTCGTGAAGATCATGAGCAACACTTGAGGTTGATACTCCAAAAGCTTGGTGAAAAGAAACTATATGCCAAGTTGAATAAATTCTAGTTCTGGCTTGAGGAAGTAACATTCCTTGGGCATGTGGTATCGAAAGATGGAATATCAGTTGACCCGACGAAGATTGAAGCAATACAAAGTTGGGAGCAGCCTAAGTCAGTAACCAAAATACTTAGCTTTCTGGGCTTAGCTGCTTATTATCGGAGATTCGTGGAAGGATTTTCTTGAATCGCTACTCCATTAACTCAGCTGAATGCGAGAAGAATTTCCAGGAACTTAAGAGGAGACTCATTTCGGCACCTGTTCTGACAATTCCATCTGGTTCGGATGGATTTGTCATCTACAGCGATGCGTCAGGAAAAGGGTTAGGATGTGTTCTCATGCAACATGGGAAAGTCATAGCCTATACCTCACGACAACTCAAAGAATATGAGAGGGATTATCCTAGTCATGATCTAGAGTTGGCAGCTGTTGTTTTCGCATTGAAGATTTGGAGACACTACTTGTATGGGGAGAAAGTAGAGATCTATACGGATCATAAGAGCCTTAAATATTTTTTCACTCAAAAGGAACTCAATATGCAGCAAAGACGTTGGCTTGAGCTGTTGAAAGATTACGACCATACCATCCAATACCATCCTGGAAAAGCGAATGTGGTAGCTGACTTGTTGAGTAGAAGATCATATGCGAGAACGAGTGCGATGTTGTTAACACAATGACCCTTTTTGTATGACTTACAAAGGATGGAGATAGAGTTAAAAACTCCAGGGACCCACGTGAAGATGGCAAATATACGCGTAGAACCAGTTTTAATTGATAGAGTTAAAGCTGCTCAAGCTACAGACCCGGAGCTGATGAATATGAAGAAGAAGGTGCAACATGGAATTGAAAGAGGAAGGTATGAAGAAGCATTGATTGTAATATAGGAATATCATTCCTTATTAGTAATATATCATCAACATATAATACAAGGAATGATACTGCGCTCCCACTAACCTTCTTGTATACACATGGTTCATCCTCGTTTTTGATAAAATCAAACTCTTTGATTGTCTCAAAAAATGAATGTTGCATCTACGAGAAGCTTGCTTCAACCCATAAATGGATTGTTGTAGCTTAAAGACTTGATTTGTTCCAACCTTTGAAACAAATCCCTCTGGCTGTGTCATATACACATCCTCCTCAAGTTTCCCATTGAGGAAGGCCGTTTTCATGTCCATTTGCCAGATTTTATAGTCGTTATAAGCTGCAATCGCAAGCAAAATCCTAATGGACTTGAGCATAGCTACTGGTGAGAAGGTTTCATCATAGTCAACTCCTTGTATTTGTTTGAAATCTTTTGCAACCAGCCTGGCTTTATAGGTCTCTACCTTCCCGTCTGCTCCAGTCTTTCTTTTAAAGACCCATTTACACCCAATAGGCTTAATGCCTTCAGGTGGTGAAACCAAAGTCCATACTTTATTTTCATACATGGAGTCCATTTCAGATTTCATGGCTTCAAGCCATTTCCTTGAGTCTTTATTACTCATAGCCTGTTCGTAATTCAATGGATCATCATCATTCATGATGTGTACCTCATCGTCATCCTCTATAATGAATCCATACCTCTCAGGTATCTTCGGTACTCTTCCAGATTTACGAACAGGGTGTGGTACAGTAGGTTCTTCTACTTGGTCAGGTACCTGACTTTGATCCGTGGTAATTTGTGGTTCTTGAACTTCTTCAAGATATATCTTACTTCCACTGACCCCTTCATGGATAAACTCCTTTTCAAAGAAGGCATCATGTTTTGCAACAAACACCTTTTGATCAGTTGGATGATAGAAATAATACCCTAAAGTTTCTTTAGGGTATCCCACAAATCTACACTTATCGGATTTAGTCTGTAGCTTATCATTTTCAAACTTTTTGACATAAGCTGGACAACCCCAAGTCTTAACAGACTTAAGATTTGGTTTCCACCCCTTCCATATCTCATATGGAGTCTTTGGGGCGGATTTGGTAGGTACCTTGTTAAGTAGGTATGCAGCCATTTTTAGGGCATATCCCCAGAAGGAAATTAGAAGGTCGGTAAAACTCATCATGGATCAAACCATGTCTAATAGTGTTCGATTTCTCCTTTCAGATACTCCATTTAACTATGGTGTACCTGGAGGAGTCCATTGTGAGATTATACCATTTTCTTTGAGACAATTGAGAAACTCACCGCTTAAGTATTCTCCACCTCGATCTGATCAAAGTATCTTAATACTCTTTCCCGTTTGTTTCTCTACTTCACTTCTGAACTCTTTGAACTTTTCAAATGATTCTGACTTGTATTTCATTAAATACACATATCCAAATCTTGAGTGATCATCAGTGAAAGTAATAAAATAAGAATACCCACCCTGTGCACTTGTTGTCATAGGTCCACAAACGTCTGTGTGAATCAATGCCAACAACTCTGTAACTCTTTCTCCTTTTCCACTAAAAGGAGATTTAGTCATTTTACCCATGAGACAAGATTCACAAGTTGGATAATAGCTCTAGGAGCCCATCCTGATGCAACTTGGATAATCTTATTTTATTGATATGACCGACTCTATAGTGCCACATGTAGGTATAATTAATATCATCTCTTTTTCTTTTCTTAGTTTGTTCAATTTGAAAGTCAAGTATATAAAGCCTATTTTGCAAATTTCCAATACCATATAAAACATCGTCTTTATAAATAGAATAACTGTTGTTCTTTATAATAACGTCAAAACCTTCCATATCCAATACAGAAATTGAAATAATATTTTTAATAATATTCGGAACATAATAACAGTTATTAAGATAAATGGACTTTCCCGAAGGCATTACTAAACAATAAGTTCCTACAGCTAATGCAACAACCTTTGCTCCATTCCCCACTCGTAGGATCACCTCATCATTGTTCAGCTTTCTACTTCTGACCAGTCCCTGCACAGTGTTACATATGTGAGACCCACAGCCGGTATCCAATACCCAAGTAGAATTAGGACTTTCAGAAAAATTAATTTCAATCATAAATAAACCTTGATTGGAAGTAGAAGCTTCTCCAAGCTTCTTCTCTGCTAGAAACTTCTTGCAGTTCCTCTTCCAATGTCTCGGCTCGTTGCAATAAAAGCACATTCATTTAGCTGGTTCAGGTTTCTTTTATTCCTTTTTTCCCCTTTCCCTTAGTCTTCTTGGATTTCTTCTTTTCAGAAGACACCTTGGGCCTCTTCCTTTTATTGGAAGAATCCACCATCAAGACATGGTTCTTCTTAGATGAGAAGTGACCTTCTGCAATTTTTAGCATGTTAAGCAGCTCAGGTAAGCTGACATCTAGCTTATTCATGTGAAAATTAACCACAAACTGGAGAAGGTCTCAGGGAGTGACTGCAAGACCAAGTCTTGACTCAACTCCCCATCCATGACGAACCCAAGCTGTCCAAGGCGTTTAATCAAATTGATCACTTTCAGGACATGAGTCTCGACGGCAGTACCCTCGGTCATCCGAGATCGGAAGAGCTCCTTAGATATCTCATATCTAGCAGTCTAACTCTGTTCACCATACAACTCTTTGAGGTGAAGCAGCATAGAAGGAGCATCCATTTTTTCGTGATGCGCTGAAGCTCGTTATTCATGGATGCGAGCAGGATGTATTGAGCCACAGATGCATCATCTTGCCATTTATTGAAAGTGGCAATCTCTTCCTCAGAGGCTGTTTCAGAAACAGATTCAGGGATAGTTGAATTTAGGACATAAGAAATCTTTTCAGCAGTGAGAACAATTCTCATATTTCTTAGCCAGTCCTCATAATTCGGCCCGGTAAGCTTATTTGCATTAAGTATGCTTCATAGTGAGATTAGTGATTTAGACATTTTTTAAAATTATGCATGTGAAAAAAACAACATTTTAGCAAACATTCATTTTATTAACTTTGCATACCAAAATAAATTTAGGTCTTTATTTTAAATTGGTATCTTCCACTATTTTTATCAAACTATATTACCCTCACTTATATAGTTCGGCAACATCTAATTAAAGATTTGCTAGTGAGAATAAGGATCTCATTTCAAATGTATATAACATTGTGGATAGCACAACAAGTGATATACAAATAAATAGGTAGACAACTCTTGTCAATTACATCACAATGTAACTCTTTTTTATTTTGCCTCTTAAATTATAATGGTCAAGTGTGTGCACATCCGAACTAAAATGATTTAAGTTAAGTCCAGCCTAGCACTTCCATAAATTCAAAAAAAAATGTTCGTCCTTGTGGATAGCACAACAAAACTAGATCGTTCAATTTTCTTGATAAGCATCAAATGTGATTAATTAACATCTTAAATACTCAATACTCGCCTTATGGATAGCACAACAAGCTCATATTAAATATTTAATTCTCTATTAATTTATCATGCTAGCAGGCGACATTCGATATTCAAATATCTTTAAACGCTTCGGACTTAATCTTGTTTCTTTGAAGGGTTTGTTATTATTGTTTCATCTTGTTTAGCGCGCATGCACACACACACACACACACACACACACACACACACACACACACATATATATATATATATATATATATATATATATATATAAAATACGCGTCATTTTATTATACATGCAAAACATGTTTGCATAAAATATAATATATATAATATTTAGCATGCAATATAGAATACTATATTCTATCCGGATTGATTATGGACTTTTATTCTAGTTTGGTTCACTAGAGCCACCAAGTGAACCAAAAGGTCAAATCTAGGAGTGTAAAAATTTAAATTTAAACGTAACTATTACATTTAAACCCGGGCTCCATACAAATGGGTCTTCAAGCGCTCCTTTCTCCTTGATCTCCAGTTCTTCAAAAATTCTAACTAATCCTACTACATAAACTATTTCATTTAAATAGAAACCTTGATCAACAGTCAAGGGGAAGTACATAGGAGAGAGATAGAATTTACAATAAGAAGAAAACCAAAAAAGTCGAGGTACGCAGACCCCATTTTATAAAACCCATACATTCAAGCATTCATCCAAAATAAAATCCAATCACATTGGTCATAGTCCATAATCAATCCCTTTTATTAACATACATATCATCATACGTATCAATAAAACTTATTCATCTCATGAAAGTAAATTCATTCCATATATGTATTAATATCAGTTAATGGGCAAAAGTTTGCTAAACTTTGTTTTTAGAAAAATAAACTCCTTTATTTCATTCTACAACAAATCCAAATTAAACTCTTTAATTTTAGCAATTCTGAAATCATATTTCATATAAAAGAAACATCTTTATTTTAAACCTTTATTAATTAAATAAACTATTTATTTAATTAAAAAAAAATTTATATCTGTCCAGGGGCGCAGCTGCGCCCGGAAAGCATAGGGAACCGGCGCAGCTGCGCAGCACAAAAAACTGGGATTCGACACCGGCGTAGTTGTGCAGCATCGCAAAAATAGAAATTTTTTGTTGCCCAAGAACTCGATCCAATCACATATTATACATGTATGGAATCACATAGACTGATAATTAGCATAAGATTGGCTCTGATACCACTGTTGGGTTTGCTAGAAACATAAGCATGCAATCAAATTACATAAACGCAGCGGAAGGGATGAAAAATCAGATTTTAAAAATTTCTTACAAACCCTTAACCATGATATTTCTTATGCATCAATTATCAGTCAATACATAGAAGGAGAAGATGGAATTATACCTTTGAAGATCCAAGCTTCCTCAAGTACAAGTTCTACTCCTTTGATTCCTCTGTAGTGGCTCCTTCCCTTGATCAATGTCAGCCACCCAAATGTTTGGCCTCTAACGGTGATCCACCAAGAAAGATGAAGAACTCAGAAAGATGGATTATTGGCTTAACCCTTGTTTCTATCTCTATAGAATATGTGTACTCCTAACCCTTGGAAAAATTCACGTACGTTATTTCTGATATAAGACTCTCTTATATAGATATTAGGTTAACTCTCCTAATCCAATTAGAATAGAGTTTTAATTAATTAACTAATTAAACACTTTTAATTAATTTATATCCTAATCTTATTAAGATTGAGAGAGAGTACTGATATTATATTAATTCCTAAACTCTTTTAGAATTAAAATAAAAATAATAATAATAATATTAATAAGACTCCTCTTATTAATTTATATTTAATATTTCTAAAATATTAAATAATAAACATTAAGCTATTTAATTTATTCTATCACCACAGATTAAATTAATTATACTTAATGCATTATTAATATCATGCCATTTTTTTCTTAAATAATTATTCTTCCTTTTATGGTGTGACCCTATAGGTTCTCCATATTAAATCGATTGTGAATAAATCAATTAGAACAATTCTAATCTTATTTAAATAAATAAATTAATCTAATAATCTATTTAAATAAATAATATTTATTCTACAATAGGGATAAGCCTCCCTAGCGATCAACGACTTTTCAGATAATATAGATTTCAACATTAACATAAAAGAACTTGTGAGTTAATAGTTACCGTACAATTCAATCCTTCCACCATACAATGTCCCAATTAAATATAAGACATAGATTTACTGTCAAGTCTTAATTTATTTAATCATATGTATTTTGATTAGAAAATGCACAACTCCAAATAATGCAAATTAGAAACCTCTTTCTAATTTCATTCCACCTTGGCCAAGGATTCCTGGGTTGTCATTTAACGAATCACATAAGACATATCTCGTTATTTACTAAAGGTGGTAGATTCTTTATTGATCATACATTATCTCCATATGTAACTCATTATACCCAAGCATACCCTATATATATACCTTAAAAAGGCCTTAAGGAATAAGTCAAAGTATAATTTGTTACATACAAGATACTATGATGATATCAAGTCCACGAATCACTTGTACTACTATCACATTAGGAATTCCTATTGACAGACGAGTAAAACTCTATTAGGTATTCCATAGCGAGTCACGTTCAGTGAACTTATTCTCCAATAAGCACCTACATACTTGCTTTAGTGTCTCCATACAAACGACCATGAGATCAGTCATCCTCATCAAATGAGCAAGCAACATATGTTCTAATCTATCCGGATTTACTAATCCCCATTTTAGTAATCCCACGATTGGGAACTATTTTAGTTTTTAAGCTTTCTAAGAATTTAGATCTCATTAGCATGATCTCATCATGATTATAAAAGCATTGCTTAAAACTATGGGTTATTTACATATTATAAAAACAGCACCATGTAGATAATTAAATGCCTTAAATGAATATTTTATTAATAAATAAATAAGATTGTTTACAAAATATGTGCTTTATCATCATACATGATTGGCTTATATGCACACTACTATCATCACGTCCATTCCCCACATAGAAAAAGGCCATGGTGCACTCATGTTGTGCAGCTCATTTGGAGGAATGTGGATGGCATTTCCATGTGTTTGGCATTGAAAGAATCTCTTAACGTGATCATCGCAATCAGCTTTGAGTGAGATCTAGTAATGTCCTGTTCTGATTATCTTCTTGGCCAGCAGATTGCCGCTCATGTGTGGACCACAAACTCCTCCATGGACTTCATCCATTAGTATTTGGGCTTGCTCCGTGTCGAGGCATCTTAACAGACCTATTCCAGTATCCCTTTTGTAGAGTGCATCTCCACTTAGATAGAACTTCATGGCCATTCAGAGAATCCATTTTCGCTCTGATTGGCTTGCACCAGTGAGTGTAGATCCATCATGGAGATATTCCTTGATGTCTTGAAACCAAGGTTGTTTGACAGAAGGTATTTCGTCTGATACTTCTCGAATGTAATTCCCGTATGTTGGGGCTTTTTGATTTGTGAACTGGATGTTGGGAAACCCGCTCCTATTGGATATTCGAATTAATGAATCCAACGTTTCCAGTGCATCGACAAAGTCATTTTGACCCCGAGGAATGTGGACGAAGGTTATTGCTTCAAACTCCTGGGACATTTTGAGGACCTGCCGATGATATGGCAGCAGATGCAGTTCTTTTGTGAAATACTTGCCGGTGGTTTGTCTGATGACCAACTCGGAATCTTCAAAGACCAATAAGTGTTTGATATGATAGTAGTGTGCATACAAGCCAATCATGTATGATGATAAAGCACGTACTTTGTAAACAAACTTATTTATTTATTAATAAAATATTCATTTATTAAAGGCATTTAATTATCTACATGTTGCTGTTTTTATAATATGTAAATAACCCATAGTTTTAAGCAATGTTTTTAGAATCATGATGATGATCATGCTAATGAGATCTAAATTCTTAGAAAGTTTTAAAACTAAAATAGTTCCCAATCGTGGGATTACTAAAAAGGGGATTAGTAAATCCGGATAGATTGGTACATATGTTGCTTGTTCATTGGATGAGGATGATTGATCTTATGATCATTTGTGTGGAGACACTAAAGCAAGTATGTAGGTGCTTATTGGAGAATAAGTTCACTGAACGTGATTCGCTATGGAATACCTAATGGAGATTTACTCGCCTGTCAATAGGAATTCCTAATGTGATAGTAGTACAAGTAATCCTTGGACTTGAGATCATCATAGTATCTTGTATGTAACAAATTATACTTTGACTTATTCCTTAAGACCTTTTAAGGCATATATAGGGTATGCTTGGGTATAATGAGTTACATATGGAGATAATGAATGATCAATAAAGAATCTACCACCTCTAGTAAAAGAGGAGATATGTCCTATGTGATTCGTTAAATGACAACCCAGGAATCCTTGGCCAAGGTGAAATGAAATTAGAAAGGAGTTTCTAATTTGCATTATTTGGAGTTGTGCATTTTCTAATCGAAATACATATAATTAAATAAAATAAGACTTGACAGTAAATCCATGTCTTATATTTAATTGGGACATTGTATGGTGGAAGGATTGAATTGTACGGTAACTATTTACTCACAGGTTCTTTTTGATTAATGTTGAAATCTATATTATCTGGAAAGTCGTTGATCGCTAGGGAGGCTTATCCCTATTGTAGAATAAATATTATTTATTTAAATAAATTATTAGTTTAATTTATTTATTTAAATAAGATTAAAATTGTTTTAATTGATTTATTCACAACCGGTTTAATATGGAGAACCTAAAGGGTCACACCATAAAAGGAAGAATAATTATTTAAGAAGGTAATGGCATAATCGTAATAATGCATTAAGTATAATTAATTTAATCTATGGTGATAGAATAAATTAAATAGCTTAATGTTTATTATTTAATATTTTGGAAATATTAAATATAAATTAATAAGAGGAGTCTTATTAATATTATTACAATTATTATTATTTTAATTTCTAAAGGAGTTTAGTAATTAATTTAATATTTAGTACTCTCATTTATTCCTAATAAGATTAGGAGATAAATTAATTAAATGAATTTAATTAATTATTCCCATGTGGTGGGAAGCCTAAATTAATTAAAGGAGTTTAATTAATTAAAAGAAATCTCATGTCTAATAGGATTAGAAGGGTTGACCAATGTCTATATAAGAGAAGTCTTATAATAGATATTAGATTGATGTAATTCCAATTGTTGGAGAGTATTCCTTTTCTATAGAGGATAGAAAACTAAGGTTAAGCCAAACACCCTCCTTCTTGATAATTCATCTTCCTTGGTGGATCACCTCTAGAGGCCAAACACTTGGGTGGCTAACGTTGATCAAAGAAAGGAATCTAACCCGAAAATTCAAGGAGATCACGAAGAACAAGGAGTTGAACTAGTACCTGTGGAAGCTTCGTTCTACAAGGGTATGATTCCATAACTTCTTATTTATCGTTTTAAATTAATAATTTGCATAAAGGATGATCCGGGTAATGGTTTTGTAGAAATTTTTTTTAAACTCTGATATACCATGCTTCCGCTAATTTTTGCAATTTGATTACGTCACGATTTCGTACAAACCCAACAGTGGTATCAGAGCCAAATCTTTATGCAATTATTAATTTATTTTTGATTTCATATACATATGGGTATGTATTTAAAATAATTTATTGGGCATAATTTTATTGTATAAAATTATATTTTTTAAGGAAAAAAAAAAAAAGACTTTTTTTGGGACGAATCACAATTTTTTTTTTTGGTGCTAATCTTGAATTCTGCAAAGAAAAGGTGTTGTCTCTTTCTTACTCCAAAAAGAAGGTGACCCATCAGGAAAGGACTTTTTTAATAAACCTGCAGGACACTTTTAATAAAAGAAGGTGACTTTTTAAAAAAAATAAATAAATATGATATATTTATATATTATATTCTAAATAATTTTATAATTAAAATAAAGAGTTTATTTTAATCTTGAAATTGGATTTCATGCAATTTAAAATTGCCCATTAAATGATACTCATATATATATGGAATGTTTTAATTCATGAGATGAATATTTATTTATTGATATATATGGTGATATGTATGAAAATAAATGGGGATTGATTATGGACTATTTGACCAATGTGATTGGATTTTATTTTAGTTGAATGCTTGAATGAATGGGTTTTATTAAATGGGGTCTGCGTACCTCGTCTTCTCTAATTTTTTTTTCTTGATGTAAAATTCTATCTCCTTCCTATGTACTTCCCCTTGACTGTTGATCAAGGTTTCTATTTAAATTAAATAGTTTAATGTAATAAGAATAGTTAGAATTATCTTGAAGAAATTGGAGACCAAGGAGCAAGGAGCGCGTGAAGACCCGTTTGTATGGAGCCCGAGTTTAAATGTAATAGTTATATTTAAATTTAAATTCTTGCACTCCTAGGTTTGACCTTTTGGTTCACTTGGTGGCTCTAGTGAACCAAACTAGAATAAAAGTCCATAATCAATCCGGGTAGAATATAATATTCTATATTGAATGCTAAATATTATATATATTATATTTTATGCAAACATGCTTCGCATGTTTAATAAAATGACGCGTATTTTATATATATATATATATATGCATGCGCGCTAAACAAGATGAGACAAATAATAACAAACCCCTCAAAGAAATAATATTAAGTCCGAAGCGTTCAAATGATATTTGGAATATCGAACGTCGCCTTCTAGCATGATAAATTAATAGAGTATTAAATATTTAATATGAGCTTGTTGTGCTATCCACAAGGCGAGTATTGCGTATTTAAGATGTTAATTAATCACATTTGATGCTTATCAAGAAAATTGAACGATCTAGTCTTGTTGTGCTATCCACAAGGACGAATATTTTTCTTTTTTGAATTTATAGAAGTGCTAGGCTGGACTTAACTTAAATTATTTTAGTTCGGATGTGCACACACTTGACTATTATGATTTAAGAGGCAAAATAAAAGGAGTTATATAGTGATGTAATTGACAAGAGTTGTCTACCTATTTATTTGTATATCGCTTGTTGTGCTATCCACAAGGTTATATACATTTGAAATGGGATCTTTATTCTCACTAGCAAATCTTTAATTAGATGTTGCCGAACTATATAAGTGAGGGTAATATAGTTTGATAAAAATAGTGGGAGATACCAATTTAAAATAAAGACCTAAATTTATTTTGGTATGCAAAATTAATAAAATGAATGTTTGCTAATATGTTATTTTTCACATGCAAAATTTTAAAAATGGCAAAATCACTAATTTCACTGCGAAGCATACTTGATGCTAATAAGCTTACAGGGCCGAATTATACGGACTGGCTAAGAAATCTGAGAATAGTTCTCACTGCTGAAAAGATTTCTTATGTCCTAAACTCACCTGTCCCTGGAACTGTTCCAGAAACATCCTCTGAAGAAGAGATTGCCACCATTGTAAAATGGCAAGATGATGCATCTGTGGCTCAATGCATCATGCTCGCATCCATGAATAACGAGCTTCAGCGTCAGCACGAAAACATGGATACTCCTACTATGTTGATTCACCTCAAGGAGTTGTATGGTGAACAAAGTAGGACTGCTAGATATGAGATATCTAAGGAGCTCTTCCGATCTCGGATGACCAAGGGCAAAGTGAACATAAAGGAACAAAAGAAATCTGATCCAGCTAGCAAAGGAATGTGCTTCCATTGCAACGAGCCGGGTCATTGGAAGAGGAACTGCAAGAAGTTTCTGGCAAAGAAGAAGCATGGAGAAGCTTCGACTTCCAATCAAGGTTTGTTCATGATTGAAATTAATTTTTCAGAAAGTCAAAATTCTACTTGGGTATTGGATACCGGCTGTGGTTCTCACATATGTAATAATGTGAAGGGACTGGTCAGAAGTAGAAAGCTGAACAATGATGAGGTGATCCTACGAGTGGGGAATGGAGCAAAGGTTGCTGCATTAGCTGTAGGAACTTATTATTTAGCAATGCCTTCGGGCAAGTCCATTTATCTTAATAATTGTTATTATGTTCCGAATATTATTAAAAATATTATTTCAATTTCTGTATTGGATATGGAAGGATTTAACGTTGTTATAAAGAACAATAGTTGTTCTATTTATAAAGACGATATTTTATATGGTGTTGGAAATTTGCGAAATGGACTTTATACACTTGACTTACAAGAAAATATTTTTCAAATTGAACAAACTAAGAAAAGGAAAAGAGATGATATTAATTATACCTACATGTGGCACTGTAGACTCGGTCATATCAATGAAACAAGATTATCCAAGTTGCATAAAGATGAGCTCTTTGAGTTATCTGATTATGAATCATATCCAACTTGTGAATCTTGTCTCATGGGTAAAATGACTAAATCTCCTTTTAGTGGAAAAGGAGAAAGAGTTACAGAGTTGTTGGCATTGATTCACACAGACGTTTGTGGACCTATACAACAAGTGCACGGGATGGGTATTCTTATTTTATTACTTTCACTGATGATCACTCAAGATTTGGATATGTGTATTTAATGAAATACAAGTCAGAATCATTTGAAAAGTTCAAAGAGTTCAGAAGTGAAGTAGAGAAACAAACGGGCAAGAGTATAAAGATACTTCGATCAGATTGAGGTGGAGAATACTTAAGCGGTGAGTTTCTCAATTATCTCAAAGAAAATGGTATAATCTCACAATGGACTCCTCTAGGTACACCACAGTTAAATGGAGTATCTGAAAGGAGAAATCGAACACTGTTGGACATGGTTCGATCTATGATGAGTTTTACCGACCTTCCAATTTCCTTATGGGGATATGCCCTAGAAACGGCTGCATACCTACTTAACAAGGTACCTACCAAATCCGCCCCAAAGACTCCATATGAGATATGGAAGGGGAGGAAACCAAATCTTAAGCATGTTAAGACTTGGGGTTGTCCAGCTTATGTCAAAAAGTTTGAAAACGATAAGCTACAGACTAAATCCGATAAGTGTAGATTTGTGGGATACCCTAAAGAAACTTTAGGGTATTATTTCTATCATCCAACTGATCAAAAGGTGTTTGTTGCGAAACATACTGCCTTCTTGGAAAAGGATTTTATCCATGAAGGGGTCAGTGGGAGTAAGATATATCTTGAAGAAGTTCAAGACCCACAAATTACCACGGATCAAAGTCAGGTACCTGACCAAGTAGAAGAACCTACTATACCACACCCTGTTCGTAAATCTTGGAGAGTACCGAAGATACCTGAGAGGTATGGATTCGTTATAGAGGATGACGATGAGGTACACATCATGAATGATGATGATCCATTGAATTACGAACAGGCCATGAGTATTAAAGACTCAGGGAAATGGCTTGAAGCCATGAAATCCGAAATGGACTCCATGTATGAAAACAAAGTATGGACTTTGGTTTCACCACCTGAAGGCATTAAGCCTATTGGGTGTAAATGGGTCTTTAAAAGAAAGACTGGAGCGGACGGCAAGGTAGAGGCCTATAAGGCCCGACTGGTTGCAAAAGGTTTCAAACAAAGACAAGGAGTTGACTATGATGAAACCTTCTCACCAGTAGCTATGCTCAAGTCCATTCGGATTTTGCTTGCGATTGCAGCTTATAACGACTATGAGATCTGGCAGATGGATGTGAAAACGGCCTTCCTCAATGGGAAACTTGAGGAGGATGTGTATATGACACAGCCAGAGGGATTTGTTTCAAAGGTTGGAACAAATCAAGTCTGTAAGCTGCAACGATCCATTTATGGATTGAAGCAAGCTTCTCGTAGATGGAACATTCGTTTTGATGAGACAATCAAAGAGTTTGATTTTGTTAAAAACGACGATGAACCATGTGTGAACAAGAAGGTTAGTGGGAGCGCAGTTTCATTCCTTGTATTATATGTTGGTGATATATTACTGATAGGGAATGACATTCCTATGCTACAATCGATTAAAATCTGGTTATCTAAACACTTCTCCATGAAGGACTTGGGAGAAGCATCCTATATTTTGGGGATAAAGATCTATAGAGATAGATCTAAAAGGATGCTTGGTTTATCCCAAGGAACGTACATTGATACGATGCTAAAGAGGTTTAGCATGAAAGATTCCAAAAGAGGTCTCATGCCGATGAGCCATGGAATACATCTCTCCAAGAAACAGGCCCCAAAGACACCTGAGGAGAGAGACCGTATGAGTAAGATCCCTTATGCTTCTGCAATAGGATCTATCATGTACGGTATGATATGTACTAGACCGGATGTTGCTCATGCACTTAGTGTAACGAGCAGATACCAGTCGAATCCTGGAGAAGAGCACTGGAAGGCAGTGAAAAATATCCTAAAGTACTTGAGAAGGACTAAAGATATTTTTCTTGTCTACGGTGGGTCTGAATTAAAACTCGAGGGCTTCACAGACTCAAGTTTTCAAACGGACCAAGATGACAGTAAATCTATTTCGGGGTATGTTTTACCTTGAACGGAGGCGCAGTGAGTTGGAAGAGTTCCAAGCAGCAAACAGTTGCTGATTCAGTGACAGAGGCAGAGTATATAGCTGCAAGTGAAGCTGCAAAGGAAGCTGTTTGGATGAAGAAGTTCATAATTGAACTTGGTGTGGTTCCTAGCATTGGAGAAGCAGTTCCCGTTTACTGTGACAACACAGGAGCAGTTGCACAGGCTAAGGAACCCAGGTCTCATCAGAAATCTGAACACGTGTTGCGGCGATTTCACTTGATCAGGGAGATCATTGAAAGAGGAGACGTCACCTTGGAGCGTGTAGACTCTCAAGATAACATTGCAGATCCATTTACTAAAGCTTTAACACAACAGCAGTTTGATCGTCACTTAGAGAAGATGGGTATGAGATACCATGGCGATTGGCTTTAGTGCAAGTGGGAGATTGATAGTAGTGTGCATACAAGCCAATCATGTATGATGATAAAGCACGTACTTTGTAAACAATCTTATTTATTTATTAATAAAATATTCATTTATTAAAGGCATTTAATTATCTACATGTTGCTGTTTTTATAATATGTAAATAACCCATAGTTTTAAGCAATGCTTTTAGAATCATGATGATGATCATGCTAATGAGATCTAAATTCTTAGAAAGTTTTAAAACTAAAATAGTTCCCAATCGTGGGATTACTAAAAAGGGGATTAGTAAATCCGGATAGATTGGTACTTATGTTGCTTGTTCATTGGATGAGGATGATTGATCTCATGATCATTTGTGTGGAGACACTAAAGCAAGTATGTAGGTGCTTATTGGAGAATAAGTTCACTGAACGTGATTCGCTATGGAATACCTAATGGAGATTTACTCGCCTGTCAATAGGAATTCCTAATGTGATAGTAGTACAAGTAATCCTTGGACTTGAGATCATCATAGTATCTTGTATGTAACAAATTATACTTTGACTTATTCCTTAAGACCTTTTAAGGCATATATAGGGTATGCTTGGGTATAATGAGTTACATATGGAGATAATGAATGATCAATAAAGAATCTACCACCTCTAGTAAAAGAGGAGATATGTCCTATGTGATTCGTTAAATGACAACCCAGGAATCCTTGGCCAAGGTGAAATGAAATTAGAAAGGAGTTTCTAATTTGCATTATTTGGAGTTGTGCATTTTCTAATCGAAATACATATAATTAAATAAAATAAGACTTGACAGTAAATCCATGTCTTATATTTAATTGGGACATTGTATGGTGGAAGGATTGAATTGTACGGTAACTATTTACTCACAGGTTCTTTTTGATTAATGTTGAAATCTATATTATCTGGAAAGTCGTTGATCGCTAGGGAGGCTTATCCCTATTGTAGAATAAATATTATTTATTTAAATAAATTATTAGTTTAATTTATTTATTTAAATAAGATTAAAATTGTTTTAATTGATTTATTCACAACCGGTTTAATATGGAGAACCTAAAGGGTCACACCATAAAAGGAAGAATAATTATTTAAGAAGGTAATGGCATAATCGTAATAATGCATTAAGTATAATTAATTTAATCTATGGTGATAGAATAAATTAAATAGCTTAATGTTTATTATTTAATATTTTGGAAATATTAAATATAAATTAATAAGAGGAGTCTTATTAATATTATTACAATTATTATTATTTTAATTTCTAAAGGAGTTTAGTAATTAATTTAATATTTAGTACTCTCATTTATTCCTAATAAGATTAGGAGACAAATTAATTAAATGAATTTAATTAATTATTCCCATGTGGTGGGAAGCCTAAATTAATTAAAGGAGTTTAATTAATTAAAAGAAATCCCATGTCTAATAGGATTAGAAGGGTTGACCAATGTCTATATAAGAGAAGTCTTATAATAGATATTAGATTGATGTAATTCCAATTGTTGGAGAGTACTCCTTTTCTATAGAGGATAGAAAACTAAGGTTAAGCCAAACACCCTCCTTCTTGATAATTCATCTTCCTTGGTGGATCACCTCTAGAGGCCAAACACTTGGGTGGCTAACGTTGATCAAAGAAAGGAATCTAACCCGAAAATTCAAGGAGATCACGAAGAACAAGGAGTTGAACTAGTACCTGTGGAAGCTTCGTTCTACAAGGGTATGATTCCATAACTTCTTATTTATCGTTTTAAATTAATAATTTGCATAAAGGATGATCCGGGTAATGGTTTTGTAGAAATTTTTTTTAAACTCTGATATACCATGCTTCCGCTAATTTTTGCAATTTGATTGCGTCACGATTTCGTACAAACCCAACATGATACGCATGGATTGGGCTAGTTTCAACCCCAGTATATAACCTTCGTACTCGGCCGTGTTGTTGGTGTTGCCAAATTAAAGTTTGATAGCCACAGGATATTGATCACCTGTACCAGAGATAAGGACTGCCGTAGCTCCGGAACCTTCCATGTTTATCGCTCCGTCGAAATACATTTTCCATGGTTGGACTGTATTCCCTAACTGGAGTTGTTGAATTGTCATGATCCCATCATCTGTGAAATATGTCTCCAGGGGCTCGAACCCTCCTAAAGGTGCTTCTGCTAATTGATCTGCAATGCCTTGGCCTTTGATAGACTTCTGAGTCACGTAGACAATGTCGAACTGCTGTAGAATCAACTGCCATTTAGACAGCTGATAATTTAACATTGGTTTGTTGAAGACGTATTTGAGTGGATCCATGCGGGATATGAGATACGTCGTGTGCCCATGCAAGTAGTGTTGCAACCTCATGGCGGCCCATGCTAATGCACATCAAGTCTTCTCGATCAGGGTATACTTCTGTTCCCCACTGCTGAATCTTTTGCTGATGTAGTAGATAGCTCTTTCTTTGCTACTATCATCCTTCTGTCCTAGCATACAGCCCATGACATTGGCATTGACAGACAGGTACATGAATAAGGGGACTCCATCCCTTGGAGGTACCAAAACAGGTGCTTAGACAAGCTGTTTTTTGATGGCAAGGAAGGCTTGTTGACAATCCTCATTCCATTTGATGGATGAATTCTTCCTTAACAGCTTAAAGATGGGCTCATAGGTTGCTGTGAGCTGTGAAATGAATCGACTTATGAAGTTGATCCTTCCTAAGAATCCTCGTACCTCCTTCTCTGTACGAGGCACGGGCATTTCAGAAATGGCTTTGATCTTGGCAGGGTCTAACTCAATGCCCCGATTGCTCACCAGGTATCCTGGCAGTTTACCTGCCTTAACGCCAAAAGCACATTTGGCGGGATTTAGCTTGAGATTGTACTTGCGCAACCTGTTGAACAGCTTCCTGAGATGTTCTATGTGATCATCCTCCCTCTGAGACTTGATGATGATGTCGTCAACATAGACTTCTATTTCTTTGTGCATCATATCATGAAAGAGGGCCATCATGGCTCGCTGATACGTTGCTCCAGCATTGATGAGGCCGAAAGATAGTCGTCGGTAGCAAAAAGTTCCCCAGGGAGTGATAAAAGTTGTTTTCTCCCGGTCTTCTTCAGCAACCATGATTTGATGGTAACCAGTAAAGCCGTCTACGAAGGAATACATGCCGTACTGCGCAGTATTGTCAATCAGGATGTGGATAAAAGGTACAGGGAAATTGTCCTTGAGGTAGGCTTTGTTTAGATCCTGGTAATCTACGCAGACTCGTACCTTCCCTCCTGGTTTAGGCACTGGGACTATGTTTGATAGCCATTCGGGATATGTTGATACCATGATGATCTTGGCTTTGAATTATTTAACAACTTCTTCTTTGAATTTTAAACTCCACTCAGGTTTCAATCGCCTGAGCTTTTGTTTGACTGGTTTGAACCCTTCTTTGATAGGCATTCGATGGATGACAATGTCTGTGGATAGACCGATCATGTCTTCATGCGACCATGAAAATACATCCTGGTACTGTGTCAGGAGCACGATCAGGTCGACTTTTTGATCCGATGTGAGGTCTAAACCTATTTGGATTTCTTTGATGGTTTCGGAGGTTCCTATGCTGATGGTGGAGGTTTGGTCGAGGTTTGGTTTAGGTTTATCTTCGTCCCATTCCTTGATCTCCTCTGGCACCTCATAGTCATCTTCCTCCTCTTGATCTAGATCCGTTACGTCGAAGCTCAATCTTGCATCATAGTTGGAGTTATGTTGACATGTTGGCATCTCATCAGCAGAGACACACACATCCAATGCTAGGGTCCTGAAAACAAAAATGCTTTCATTAATATACACAACTGCTTAAATACATATAGCATTTGTAAAGCATGACAAAAGTGACTGCTCCAGCTGTGCAATCAAAAGTAAGCAGTAAATGAAAGCATGATTAAGGGCAGATTTGTGACAACTCGGATTTTCGAAAATTATTAAAATAAAAATTTAATAAATAAAATTCTTATTACGAGATGTTTTGAGTTTAGATATGTGTATATATGTGTTATATATTCTGAAATATATGATTTGGTGTGAATATAGAATATATATATATATATATATATTTATATGATGGAAGAATGAGGTTTAGTAGTTAATTTAATTTAACTATTGAAGAGGATAAATGGAATTGTTTGAAAAGGAGATTAAGCTAATTTAAGTAAATTGAAAATTATATTATGGAATAATATAATTTGATTATTATGCCTTGTGGCAATGAATTTGTTATGAGTTAATCTCATAAATAATGTGAGTATTCACTTAATTAAAATAGTGAATTAATGTATAATAATTAAAATAAGAATTTAATGAATAAAATTCTTATTATGACGTGTTTTAATAAAATAAGAGAGTAATGTATGTTACATATAAATGTAATATGTTATTATGTTACGATTGTGAGGTTCGTAAATAATTAAAATATTTATCATATAAAATAAATATTTTAGTTAAAATATTTATGGAGTAAAATAAATATTCAATGGAAATTATTATGGAATAATTTATTTAAGTATGATGATATGAAATAAATTGATGATAAATAATTTTATAATTTGTGCGTATTTTATTATGCTAATGTGTTGGTGATGTCCTAATTTAATTAAATAATTAAATTAGAGGGCTAGTGATTTGTTAAATAAAATTGGAATTATATTGATTAAGTAATTAAATTAAATAAAGTGTGACGATTGTGTACCATATAATATGGAAGTTATAAAAATAAATTAGAAAGGTGTTATTTGATGCTAGCCAAACAAGGTCTTATGACCTTTGGTATTTTAAACAGCTATTTGTATTTTAACTGATGCGTTAAAAATATTATTAAGGCTTTGTCAGTTTTATTCACGTAATAATATTCCTAAAGCTAAGAAGAAGAAAACACAGAGAAGAAGAGAAAAAGAGAGAAATTGAGAGGAAGAGAAGAGATATTCTATGTGAAGATTTGAGAATCAAAGAAAAGCAAGGAGATTGTCCAAGCTTTATAGCTAATCAAAGGTAAATAATCCAACTTTAAACTCTATTTCTCATTCTCTTGAGTTCTCCATCGAAGAATGGATTATGGGGTTGATTTGTTAAGTAATTGGTTATATATGTTAATGGGTAGGTTTCATCTATTTTATAACATCTAAAAGTGGTTTTATAGTGATCAAATTCGTAGGAATGTGTTGAAAGAGGAAGATTAGAGTTTTAGTAGTAATATATATGTTTTGGTCTACTTTGAGACTAAAATTGATGATGAATTTGTGATGGAAACCTTAAATTGATAATATATGTTGTTAGTATATTGAAAGACAAAAACAACAAAGTTTAAACGGATTGATTCTGTTAGGAATCGAATCCGTGGTGAATGATTTCGCTAAAACATGTTAAAATATGAAAATAGAATATGAACATGAGTTTTGGGTCAAGATTTAGGTTGGTTAGTGTTTCTGTAAATTATTGGTTCTTTGATGTGTTGTAGTTCTATGAATTACGAATCCATAGAGTCGAAAACAGACTCAATCGAATGTGTATAGCTCAAGTTATGAATATTTGAAGGAGAAAACATCCAAAAATCTCGAGAACGGTGATCTGTAAAGTCTGGTTCTGCTACCAGGTGCAGCTGCTCTGTACCCTAAGCCTTTTGGGGGGCAGCTGCCCTCTATGGCGCAGCTGCGTTGGTTCTAAGGCTTAAAAGGGCGCAGCTGCCTGGACACATGTCAGGCGCAGACGTGCCCGAGTGGACTGTTTTGACATCCTGTAGTAAAATGGGCATAACTTTCTCATACAGACTCAGATTGAGGTGATTCAAGATTATCCGAAACGAGGAAGAGTAGGCCTACAACTTCCATTCTTTAAGTTTTTTGATTTGAGGTTGGGATCAATTCTCAAATTGACCATTTGTAGGACTGATGTGTTTTTAGAGGCAATCGGGGGCCGTCGGACATGCACGTATGCACATGTTGTGACACCCCCAAATTCGGTATCTTAATTTCCACAGGAATTGGTGTTCACTATTCCAATATCATACAACTATCTACCCATAAATAATGAAATTCATTTATTAGATAAATAAATCATCATCTTACATCATCTGAAATAATAATACATCATAAATCCCAGGTTATACTTAACCTTAAATCTCTGTTGCAGAAACGTAAATAAATAAGTCTTAAATCATCACACATAAGTCTTGAACTTTAACATTATTCATGACAACACAAGTCTTCATCACTTGTTAGATTTTCCTTTTCCCTTGCTACTAGAAGGCTCACCAGACTGTTCATTCTTATCTGCGATGTTATTATGCAAGAGTGAGCACGAATGCCCGCAAGTATAAAAATATGACATAATAATAATAAGCGAATAAAAGAATTCTGAATAACAGAAAGCTCAACATTTGAATCAAGAATATTAATCAAGAGTCAAATTACTTCTCAACTTTTGAATCAAGAATATTAATTAAGAGTCAAATTACTTCTGAGGGTCATTAAGACCTTGAACCGAGTCTTAGGTTGTCAAGTATATTAACCTTTCCAACCTTTAACAGTCATAAGACTATAAACTTTACTTCTCGTACTTAGGGAGATCAGCCCTTCGTACTGATACTGTGCACATTATCTTAACGCTTAAAGCATCTTCATTAATCCCCTATATTAGGGTTGTTTATCTCAGTTTGACATCAGAATCCGCACCAAATAAGATTGGTTTGGATAAGTCAATAAATGATATTCAAATTGAATATTAACTTCTCAAGGTATACAATCGAATAAGTATTGTACACTTAAATGATACTTTTAAAAAAATCATGGCATCTCATGTAAAATTCTAAACTTGGATATTCAAGAGTAAGAATTTGCTCAACAATAGTAATTAAGCATAGCAATTGCTTAATTTAAAGAGTTTAGTTTAGGAAACTTGCCCAACAATAATAATAAGTTAGGGATAGAAAACTTGCCTCGTGCGCAAGCTACAATTATTACTCACTTCTTTAATTACTCTTACCTATCAATACATTTACAATATCAATTAATCACAAGTTCGATATGATTATTGATTTACAATAGTATTCTTCAAACTCATTATTAGGTTTTCAAATAATGGTTTACGTTGATTAATTAACTTGTTAATTAATCACGTAACTTAAGTTATTAACTTGTATTAATAACTCATTACATACATAACATGTCATCATGTTAATTAGATTTAAAATAATGTCTTAATGTTTATAACACATTATTTAACCTTTACAAATAATAATTTAAGTCACGTAATTAATTTATTAATTAATCACATAACATAAATTATTAAACTCATATCAATATTTTATTATATTTATACAACATGTGTTCATGTTCATTAGACTCAAAACACATTTCACAAAATTCCAACACTTAGCAATTTTTTTCAAAATTTTCAGACAAGCGCGGCCGCGCGCCATTTTGCCTTGCAGCCGGCGCGGCCGCGCTGATGCGGAATTTCAGAATCTGAAGTTCGCAAACGAATACAAATTTTCTCCCATTTTCTCCCAATTCACAACATTACACTGATTAATAACGTTACCCATGAAGTATAAACTTCATAAAAATATTATTCAACACTTATATCATGTTCTTAACAATCATAATCACATAGTTACACAATCTAAACACTTTTAATTTCACTGTTCTTCAACATTTTGCAAACTTTAAAGAAAAATATAAAATTTCTCATTGCGGATTCGTTACTACACCGAATCCACTCATTCCAATTTTATTTTCTTTATTTTAACATATACAATCATATTCATGTATCAATTTAAATATAAACATATGATTCAATCATTAATTTAACCCATATGGGTTATTCACCCATATTCAATACTCTGTAATTTCATAAAACCCATTTATTCAGTGTAAATCATGGATACATGATCTAACACGTAATACTAACATCTACGGTCACATATATGATAACCTCATACTTTAATTTTCCAAAATGATTCTTAACAGAGAGTTTTTACAAATGCGTATAAAAACTCTGTAAATATTTGAAAAACCCAATTAAGGCCAAATTATATAAAATTGATCCTTTAAAACATGTTTATATGTTAGAAAAAAACGTTATGATCACATACTCATAAAGATAAAGCCATATCATAACCCAATTTTGAAACTAGTTTTATACATATATATAAATATTACCGTTGTATTTACAACAGACTAACTCCTCTTAAGGCCCTGTTTGCCTTCCTTCTTTTCCTCCTTTCTCTTTATTTTAATAACTAGTTTATAATATAGTTAATGCAACACTTTAATTAATTCAATTAATCTTATTTAAATTAATTAAATAAAATAATATAATTCACATTTAAATCACATTGTCATATAATTAATATTTTTATTTATTAATTATGTCAATTCATTAATTAATTATTAAATTAACTAAAGTAACATATGCTTATTTAATTAATTCAATTAATCAAATAAACTTCATTAAACATATTCTTTGAACTATTAAATTACTACATATTAATTTAACTAATGTCACACATATAATTAAATTAATCTACCACAAATTCATGAATTAATTATTTAATTCAATAATTAAATCATTAAAAATATTTATTTATTTCCATAAATATTCAAATATCTTTACAAAATTCTCGTTCGTCACACATGTAATGCTCCCGACCATGTAAGATGATGTTATAACTTCCATAACATGACTATTATGTATTATAATGATACTTGACATTAACCATTGAGTATTAGACAATTTGTATGGGCGTGCTAAGCGTGCGCAAATGCGTGTCGTTTGGACGTTCGAATAAGCAAGTTTAGCGTACGGGCGTGTAAGCGTCGCAACGCCGTAACGAGTGTGTATAACCTTGGTTAATATTATGTTTCTAATGAGAATGAAACATTATAGAGTAATGTAACCCAACATAGGAGCATGCTAAGCGCTTGCAAAAGAGGCTAATTAGGTGTGTGACGTATAAACGTCGAAACGCCGTGTAATGTGTTAATACACTTAAATAGTGTCTAATGAACATTATAAGATATGAAATGGGGTTAATATAAAACCAATAAGTAGTCCTAGCAAGACTTAAACACTAGAATGAATTTCAAATATTACTAAAAAGAAATATAGTGAGATATAAGTCGAAAGTTAACACATCAAATTGAACATTGTGTATTGATTAATAAGAAGGGAGAGTAAAGTTTACATTATAACTACTATGCGTTGCTATGTGACTAATAGTTGATGTGCATGATTATATAATTGTGTAGGGCACGTGAAGTGCAGATATCTGTAAGCTGTTAAACTGTTACTGGTAAACAACGATCAAGGCAAGTCTTTTAGTTCCTATTTGCTATGTGAACTTGATGATGAACTATTTTAAATCTTTATTTCAAATAGAATGATGTGTTATATATATGTTGAAAGTATGAAATGTTAAAGTCAATTTATGACTATGTTGATTGAGTAATGAATGCTGATTGAGTAAGGAACTCAATCTTTATACTTGTTATATGAACTGCAGCATGTATGTTATGAAAGTCAAATGTTTATGACATGTATGTTGAGCATGTTTTTATGTGCTATGTGATGCATGAAAACTGTTAGATCCTACTGAGCTGTCGAGCTCAATCTTGCAAATAATCACTTTTGCAGGTTAAGGATTCAAGATAATGCTATGTGCTACTTGAAAGAAATGAATCAAATGTAATGCATGAAGATTTATATACTTTGGCTGAGTTGTTATTATTTTGGACTATGTTTAAGGTTTCAGATAATATATTTGATAATGTATGATGGTTAACAGATGTTGAGTTGTAAAGTTTAAATTTTATTCGATGTATAAAGGTTATTGAACTTGGTTGTAAGTTTTATTTTATAATAACTCTGACGAAGCGATTCATAAAATAAATTTGAATCAAAGTTATATAACGATAAAGGTTGAGATTCAGGGCAATAAATAAAGATTATATAAAAGTTTTTAAATGTTCCGTAATTTTAGTGATTTTAATATCGAATAATGATGTAAAATTTGAATAAGGTTGTATTGTTAACGACCGATGTCGAGAATTATATTGTATGAATTTTGGGGTCATTACAAGATTGACTGTCTGCCCCTTTACCCTTTTCGACTGAGGCAAGGGACACTGCTCTAATTATCCAGGGTTAGATCCTCATGGATAGGGAGGATGCTGGAAGTGTGCTCATCTGTCTCGTCTTGGATAACAAATAAGACATCCTTTAGGATATGGCCGAGGCTTTTTTGGGGATTATTCCTCTGTTTGCTGCGAGGAAAGTGAGCACGATCTTCGTCGTCACTATCTAGGAGTTCATCATTCATCCCTTCATAGTTGATAATGACTTTCATGTTAGCGAATGGGTTTCGTCCTCCGTACAGGATCTTTTCTTTTCCCTTTTCGCTATCTGCCTCAAGCTTGAGGGCTTTCCTTTCATGGACAGATATAATTGAAGGAAATAGCATGGCTGATGCCCCCGTATGGATCTTCCTTATAAGTTTCACCCATCCGATATTTGTGAGGTTTGGGAGCAGAATCGTGGAGGCTTGAGCCTTGAGATGTTTGTGTGCATTCCAGTGGTTTGACCCGGATGAAAATCCCAATCCTGCTCTTCCCATCTGACTTGGGATTTGGAATAACATCTTAATGCCGTGCTTATTTTTTCCTAACCCTTCTCTAGGCTGGAAACCCGCAGCTACCATTTCTTAGCCTACGGTCATTACTTCAGTGGACACTTTAGGTTTTAGGGCTGGTGCCCCGATAGGGAGATATTGAATATCGGTTACCTCGAGAGCTTGAAAACTTGCAGGCTCAACCCCCGCGTCCAGGCTAATCACTGGCATGTCCCCATATATGTGGGTAGGGTATTCCGGTTCAGCATTCACTGTGATGAGGCTGCCGTTGATAATGTACTTGAGTTGCTGATGGAGGGTGGATGGAACAGTCCCGACCATATGGATCCATGGCCTGCCCAACAACAAGTTGTATCCAGTGGCTATGTTGAGCACCTGGATAGATACGTAGAAGGTGTGTGGACCAATTTCTAGAGGAAGCTAGATTTCCCCCATAGCCTGGTGACGAGATCCATCGAAAGCCCGGATAACCATGTAACTGGCTTTGATCCGATTTGGATTGATCTTCATCCTTTCCAACGTGTCGTATGGACAAATATTGAGGGAAGATCCTCCATTAATAAGCACTCCTCCCATCATGTATCTAGAGGACATAACGGCTATATGCAGGGACTTGTGGTGGCCCCTTCCCTCAGCCGGGATATCATCGTCTGTGAAGGAAATCACATTGTTGTTGAAAATATGTTCTATCACGTGTCAAAATTTCTCTATGTCTACCGTGTGTGGCAGATGGGCTTCTTCTAGTACCTTCACTAGGATGTTACGGTGATCCTCTGATGATAGGACCAAGTCCAGGATGGATATTTGCTTGGGTGCATCTTTCAAGCTTTGCACTATCTTTATTTCATTGTGTCCCATCTTTTTGAGGAACTCTTTTATCTTTTCTTCAGCCACCCTTTCTTTTGCTTTGGTAACTGGTTTTAATCACCCGTTGAGGCAGGTACAATGGATTATCCTTTGACAGGATGGAAATGTTGTTTGAAGTAGAGCTTTCAATGTCCCCGTAGTTCCTTGGGACCTTCTTCAAACTGAGGATTGGATACTGGGCAAGATCAGAGGCTGAGGTGCAGCCACCTTCACAAGATTTTGGACTTCTCGGACCCCTTTACCTGTCAGTACCAGGGGTGTGATGATTGATTCTCTATCGTAGGATATGACAGCCACTGTGTCCTGATACCATGCATTGGGGATCAAGAGGCTATTTTTATCTGTCATGTCGAGGATTTGATCTCATCTGATTAGGTCACCTTTCTCAATCAGGTCTTGAATTAGGTTACGAAGTGCCCAGCATTCTTCTGTATCATGGCCGAGAGAGTTGGAATGGTACTGACATATTTGGTCATGTTTGAATTTTCTAGATTGAGGGTTTAGCGGAGGTAGCAAGTTTTCAACCATTCCCTCGTTGATCATCATTTGCAGGATTTCTTCCATTGACTGGTTCAAATTGGTGAAATTCCTTTGAAATAAGAACTTCCTACCTGCTTGGACACTTGCTTCTTTGATCCTCTTGTCAGTCCAGGGTGTAAGCTCACAAGTTCGGCTATGATCTTGATTGGAATTGACTTCCGCTGGAGGAGAGCGATTGCTAATAGATTTATGGATTTGCTTCAACATCTTTCTGGTGAGTTGATGTTGGTAGACGACCAGTTCAGCCAACTGCTCGATTTGTTCCTTGATAGACTTTATTTCTTGCTCTATCAGGAATTGTTTTTCAAAAGCTTCCCAACTCATTGGGCTGATGTTGTTGGATTGTGTTAATTCTTCAACATAGCGGAGGTACTTGGATCCTTCTCCATTTGAGGCGCTGATCATGTTGACACTTTCCTCCTTGTGCTGTGGGAGAGGGTTATCTTGGACATACGGTTGATCGGGATTTGTGACCACAATTTCTCCATTATCAATCAAATCTTGGATTTTGTGCTTGAGGGACCAACAATCTTGGGTGTCATGGCCCGGTGATCCAGAATGATAAGAACACTTCTTGCTAGGGTTGAAGTTTCTTGAATTAGTGTTAGTTGGCGAAAGGAGTTGGCCAATCTTCTTCTGTGCTGTCAGAAGTTTGAAGACGCTCTCGAGTGAATCCCCTAGTGGGGTGAAAGTCCTTCTGCATCTGACCACCATGTTTTTCTGGAATGAAGGATTTGAAGGCTATGTTGCAGCTTGGGAAGGGGTATAGTTCCTCCTTTGAATGGGTGTATTATTTGAATTACCGCTTGAATTTTGTCCTTGTAACACTAAGGAAACTTCTTCATCTTTCTTTTTGTGGACCCTCCGGGGATTACACCCATAATTTCCGAATTGGATATGCTCAGCAACAGCTTTGAGTGCCGTTAGGTCTTTTATTTTCCCGTACTCGAGTCCCATTTCGGCCATTTTGCTGTGTTTGATCATTTCAAAGAAAGGTTTTCCTATGCCTGCTTGGACCCTTTCATAATAAGGAGCTTCTTGAATATCGATGAAAGTCATGACTATTTTAGATTTAGTCATGACTGGGGTGACTTCTGCTGCGACCCGTCTCCATCGCTGGGCATATTCTCTGAATGATTCAGTGTTATTCTTCTTGATTTTGGTAATTTGATACCGATCTGGAGCTAGCTGAGATTGGAAACTGTACTAGCTGAGGAAGGCATGGGCCAATTCTTCCCAACTATGGATTTTGGAGTTGTCTAGACGGGCATACCAGGCTCTGGCTTCTCTAGTTAAACTCTTCTGAAATAGCTGCATTCGAAGTTTCTCGTCCTCAGCATAGGATCCGAGTTTTCCAATGAAAACTTTTAGGTGTGTATAAGGATCCCCTAATCCATCATATTTCTCAAAATCAGGGACATAAAATTTTTCAGAAAACCGTGCCCCGAGAAATATGCATAGATCTGAGTAGTTGACCTTGCCAAATGCCCCAGTTCCTTTGATGGACATGAGGGTTTCTTCCATTTGTTGCATTTTCTTGAGAATGTCACCAGCTTCCTGTTCTTTTCTTTGGATAGTGATTTCTGGAGTTTTGTTGATTGTATCCTGGTTCTGGGGTCCAAGGATCTGAGTTTCGGCCTTTTCTATATCTTGACCGCCAGCACCACTACCAGATACTCCTGGTTCTGGATGAGTTTGAGATTATTTCTCTTTGAAGGCCTTGCTTTGCTCTTGAAGGAAACCGGCTAGCTCGGTTATCTGATTTTTCAATCCTTCGAATTCTTCCCTAGACACAGGGGTGGATTCTGGTGGAGCACTTGAAGCCATGTCCGTAGATGGACTGGGTGCTTTTCTGGCCTTTGATCTAGTGATAGGACCAATTTTTCCCTACCTACACCAAAACGTATGTGTGTCAGCTTCCTGTGGTAGGTAATGACTGGATGCATTTATGATGTGTGTTTTTTAAGTTTATCCTGCAAAACCAAGGTTAGTTGTTTTGATGGCAGGATGACAGGATATTTGATAGGAAAGTAAATCTTTCATTATTCTCATTTACATTGTGCTCCTGAGTAATTGGAGACTTGACATGAAATTGAAAGAGGAATGCATGAAGAAGCATCCCATCGTATTCGGTTGATCAGAAGCTAACCTATCCTAGGTTACTCTCGTGGCTTTTATTTCGGCATGAAGGTTCCCAGATAATCGCAATCTACTAGAAGGGAAGTTAATTTGATCGTTCAACTGGAGCGAATCTGGGTGGTGCATTTTCAAGAGGCAGCCCCGGAGACTTAGTCGTCCCCAGAGTCCTTACTTATCACCGACTGGGTTAGCCTCCTGGTGGAAGGATTCACAACATACATTCACATACATCAGCCTTACCGCTTATGCATGCAATGACAGTTCGTGCGAAGCACTAATATGGGTACGAAGCACTAAAGCATTCATTCTCATTCATTCAATGTAAAGGCATAGCATTCATACATTCAATGAAAGACACAGCATTCACTCGTCTATTGACTGTGGAGACGCAGGATTTCACGCATTCAATTGTTTTGAAAGGGAAATGTTTGAAAAGATTGAAAGCGGCCTAAGCCCTCTATTGTCCCCAGCAAAGTCACCACCTGTCGACGTTGGAAAATTTAAGAAATACCGCAGGTTGGTTTATAACCCGATTTTCCTCAAATCGATATTCCTAAGTTATCTCTACCCTTATTCTTTTTATTGCAAAAAAGGTTTTGAAGGGTTTTTTAGGAAAGAAGCCAACATGTGTATATGTCGACGATTTGATTTGATTTGATTTTAAACAGAGTCGCCAGTTGGTAGTTTTGAAAATGGTTGTACCAACTCAACCGAATTTGATTTGAAAAGAGGCCCAATTGCTGGACACTATCGAAACTTGATCTTTGAAATCAGAGTTTTGAGTTCGGGGGCTTGATTAAATGTGGGGAAGGTGTTAGGCACCCCACGACTCCCGTGTAAACACGGTACAACAATCTTTTCAATATTTCCCTTAAAACTTGAATGCGTGAGTGAATGCAGTTTGAAAATTGGGCCTTTTGATTGATTGAAAGCTTTGATAGGCTTCGTTGAGCCTATATACGAAGGGTTTGATTTGATTTGAAAATCAATCTTTGATTTGATTTGCAAAAAGCATCATTTAATTTGATTTGCAAAAGCTTTTGAATTGAATTGACAGTGATGTTTTGAAAGCTGGTTTTATCAAACCTTTATGCTGACATAGGAATTGAAGCATATCGCTACTCTCAATTTTATCTTTATAGCCTTAAGGCTGAATGTATTTGGTGATTTGTCGGGCTGCGAAGCATCCTCGACTACAGAAATATAAAGTGTCGGTCTCCTCATGGGTATGAAAACCATCGGAGGGATGCTGACACGATAATCTATATTATTACTATGTTGATACCTTAAATCCGGATAACCATTTTAAGGTCTGTGCATGTACATTTTACAAAAAAACTGACAGGGTACATCTGTAAATCGGAGTTTGTCCATTGTGGGAATCAGATTCTGATCAGTTTGATCACGAATCCCACGATTCCTGGGCTCACATATGAATAGCTAGAAAACCTGCACAGTTCAAATTTGTATAGAAGCGGATAAATATCCCAAGATAGCCAGAACCAGGGATTCATTCAGTAAATCCCAATCCACACAGTCGAAGCGTCTCGTTCCCACTAGATAGCGATCTAAGGGACGCGAGGTTTTTTTTGAATCTGAAACTATAAAAATAACTAGATTTAAAGAAATCTCAGCCATTATAGCTTCCAGGTTCTGTCGGGACCTGTTTGAACCATTGAAAGCTAAAAGTGGCGAGATTTGGATAAATCTAGTTCGCCCGCAGATATGTCAGTGCAAATTCATATACAAATGAATGTTAAATGCAACAGTTGAATAAATTGAACAAAGCAATATATATAGTTAGATATATATAAAAGCTATAAAGGGCGATGGGTTTTCACTCCCAAGCCCGGACTGGAATTAAAATATATATGTAGATATATATATTGATAGAAACGTAGTCAACCAAGACTGGAAAGATGACCAGTGATGGTGAAGGCTGCTTATATATGCATAAATATATATAAAAGCAGTAAAAAGGCCACAGAATGATTCACGCCGAACTGAAATGTAAATTACAGAAAGTAGTCAACCAGTGACTGGGGAGAGCACCCAGTATGGCGAAGTGTGCAAAAATAGTAAAAAAGACGATGGGTTTTCACGTCTATGCCTGGACTGAATTAATATATATATATATATATATATATATATATATATATATATATTGACAGGAATGTAGTCAACTAATACTGGTACGAAGACCAGTTATGGTGAAAATCGCTTAAATATGCGTAAATATATATAAAAGCGGTAAACTACATCAGATTTAAAATTCGGGCTAGACAGAATTGAAATGTTAGTACAATAACAGTTAAATATATATAGAAAAAGGCCAAACCCAGACTTGGAAGACAACCCAGTCCGACGAAGTTGCCAAAACGGTGTGTGCTAGTGCATTGAAGCTACTGGAGCTAACGGATCGACAATCCGAGTTGTAAAAATGTTAAAAATGGAGTTTATGTACAAAAATATATTAATTTTTGATGAAAACGGCCACGAAACTAAGTTTCGGGCATATTAAGAAGATAAAACTTGATGTGCAGGTGTAAAACAGTGCAAAGTAGTAGTATTGACTTGCTGATCGTAAAAATACTTACAATGGGCTGCACTACGGACTTTTTACCCAGTCGTAGGCCTTAAACTATGACGCCCCCAAATCCGTGACCGCCACTTGGTCTCTCGAATTCGGTTCGTCACGTGCTCATAGTAATACAATAATATCTAAAATCACACATTCACAGCGGAATATCTAATTTAGAATAATATACAATGATTTATTATAATTATTCCCCCAAGTCTCGCAACCTACAGTACTTAATAGATTACATAATAATATCAATTAACGACTTAATAAATAATCTAACTTAAGCTTAAACATAATCAAATCTAGTCTTACTACATCATCTTAATACAACATTAAAATATTTAAAAACATAAAAGACACAAGCTAGTTGGTAGCCTTGCCCTTGCCCTTATCAACGCCTGAAGGTTCACCATGCTCTGCCTTAACTAAAATATTTTAGGAAAAGCAAGAATGAGCACAAATTGCCCAGCAAGTAATATACAATAAGGGTGAGTAATAAAATTCTCAATTCTCGAAAGAGTATAGCAAGGTTTTATAGTTCAAGGATAACAAGAATATCAACAGTTTTCAAATACAGTCGCTAAGGACAGAATAATATCAATGTGATTTAATAATAAATCAATTCAAGATTTCAAGATAACTGAATACTGAGCAGTCACTAAGGACTATGAACTTCTACTAGAATTACCAGTATTAAACTGATAACCCAAATCAAAAATAGGTACAACAGGTGATCAGCCTGAAGTACCATCGTTATGCATAACAATCAATCATACTCAAGTGCGCGCGTCAGTTCTCCGACAGTTATATTTTGTTCTTCTCAGTCAAATATAAGATCCCGCACCAATCAATTGGTTTTGGGTCGCTTTTCAATAATATAAGTCTAGCCGAATCAAATGGCATAGACATTTTCATAATATTCAAGAACAATACCAAGTTCAACATGAATAATAGCTTTAATGAAATAAGAGTTCAAGTATGCTAGTTCAGTTCAAACGATTAAGTAAAGAAACTAGTTCGCAATATACAAGGATAGAATACTTGCATAAAGTAAATACGTCGGTTAGGATACTTGCATCCAAAGAGATAAGGTTTAGATACTTGTACCGTAAAAGAGTGTAAGTTAGGAAACTTGCACTTTAAAAGAGGGTTTGGGCGAACGGGTTCATTGTTCCTACACTCTTAAAGTCTTTAAAGGTTGTTACTGGCACAGTCTGAGGGTTTGGGCGAACGGGTTCATTGTTCCTTCCCCTTAAGGCTTCTCCTAACAAGTCTACTAGTTTTTGGATCGGGTCAACTTGTTCCCTCTCGTTATTAACAGATTCTTCGGGTGCAGTCAATCTACGTCTGGGCGGCATTATCTGCATCACAAGTTTTTATTTTATTATTATTCAAGTATATTACTTAAGTATTTCTTTTAATACTAAAGGAATAAATTTATAACACATTTCTAAAATAAACTTCATTTATATTCATATGCCAAATCGTTTTATTACATGATTATCCTAGCATAATACTATAAATGTTATCACATATATCCCCTAATATCACAAAAGATGGAGAATATACTAACCTGCTACCATACTACCCCTCTAACAAAAGCATACACGGGGTTTACATCACTATCCCACATCTTACACAAAAGATAGGGATTACAACATAGAATGTACAACACATAAAGATAAATGCTACTAACTACTACTAGACCATCTAAGGAAATCTCATCACATCATCCCGCGCTCCATAGCGCTCTCGTACTCCATCTGCGCTATATACGCAACCAGCTCCCGACTCAAAGTATGTAGAGTCTGTCCCTGCTCTGTCGGGTAGTGGTACACACCATTAATCACCCTCTCAAAAGCTGAGCGAAACACATACCCCATCTTGTTCATCTTCCACTTCTTACACTTGACCTCGTCCTCTAGGTCGTCAGCTCTCTTATTGGCCGCTTCCCATTTCTCCTCGAAGTGTATCCTATCCATCACCTCCAACTCTAGATGAGTACGGAGTGCCTCTTTCTCAGTCTTTTCACTCAATTCTCTCTGTTCTACTTCTTCCAGCTTCTCTGCTATATCTACATTTCTCGCTACCGATATGTGGAATAAAGTTCCCATCTGGATCCCCGCCTCCCTGCGGTAAGCGATCTCTACCTCTAACTCCTGCATGGCCAGCTTCCTCTGGTGGTCCTCGTCCCTCAGTTTCTGGAACTCAAACTCTCTCTCATGGGCCTCGGCCTCCAGTTCCTGGACCCTGCAGTCTAACTCTAGGATCCGCTCCTTATACTCTCCTAGCATCTGCTCCACTACAGTAGCCTCATCAGAGTCCTCTACTGGCTCATCCTCCATCGGCTCCTCCTCTAGATTAGACTCTATCTCAATCTCGTCCTCGTCGTCAGACTTAAACGGTGCAACAGCTGGCACTGGTGTAGCCTCTAGAGGTGCCTCGTATACTACATGTATATCCCTGGGCTCCTCCTCTGCCACTCTACTAGGTACACTTGTGTCTGTCATCCTACAATCACAAACACAAGATAAACAAACTACAACTCCATTAGAATGTTAAATAAAACATAAGTTCATTGTATAGAATGAAGTTATATTTCATAACACGCTAAGTCTCGCTCTAGGGAAAACTCTATGTGAGTTTTATCTCCTTTCCAACTTCTAAGCTCGCCTAAGTTATAGTCCAAGGACACTTGTTCCTAAGGTTTATAACTACAGCTCTAATACTAACCTGTGACGCCCCCAAATCCGTGACCGCCACTTGGTCTCTTGAATTCGGTTCGTCACGTGCTCATGGTAATACAATAATAACTAAAATCACACATTCACAGCGGAATATCTAATTTAGAATAATATACAATGATTTATTATAATTATTCCCCCAAGTCTCGCAACCTACAGTACTTAATAGATTACATAATAATATCAATTAACGACTTATTACATAATCTAACTTAAGCTTAAACATAATCAAATCTAGTCTTACTACATCATCTTAATACAACATTAAAATATTTGAAAACATAAAAGACACAAGCTAGTTGGTAGCCTTGCCCTTGCCTTTATCAATGCCTGAAGGTTCACCATGCTCTGCCTTAACTGAAATGTTTTAGAGAAAGCAAGAATGAGCACAAATTGCCCAGCAAGTAATATACAATAAGGGTGAGTAATAAAATTCTCAATTCTTGGAAGGGTATAGCAAGGTTTGATAGTTCAAGGATAACATGAATATCAACAGCTTTCAATAACAGTCGCTAAGGACAGAATAATATCAATGTGATTCAATAATAAATCAATTCAAGATTTCAAGATAACTGAATACTGAGCAGTCACTAAAGACTATGAACTTCTACTAGAATTAACAGTATTAAACTGATAACCCAAATCAAAAACAGGTACAACAGGTGATCAGCCTAAAGTACCATCGTTATGCATAACAATCAATCATAATCAAGTGCGCGCGTCAGTTCTCCGACAGTTATATTTTGTTCTTCTCAGTCAAATATAAGATCCCGCACCAATCAATTGGTTTTGGGTCGCTTTTCAATAATATAAGTCTAGCCGAATCAAATGGCATAGACATTTTCATAATATTCAAGAACAATACCAAGTTCAACATGAATAATAGCTTTAATGAAATAAGAGTTCAAGTATGCTAGTTCAGTTCAAACGATTAAGTAAAGAAACTAGTTCGCAATATACAAGGATAGAATACTTGCATAAAGTAAATACGTCGGTTAGGATACTTGCATCCAAAGAGATAAGGTTTAGATACTTGTACCGTAAAAGAGTGTAAGTTAGGAAACTTGCACTTTAAAAGAGTGTAAGTTAGAGAACTTTCCTTTAGCGTAGTTTATCCACGAAAAGCAAATCAACACTTTCGAATTCCTATCGTAATATAGTTACGTATATATATGATATTCATTAGTCATATAATTAACTTTACATTTTATCTTCGAATATACGATCAACACATAAGCTAAGTCTTAACCTAGCTACACAGTTATATGGAATATAATGTCTATCCTTAACGTTCCTCCTTTTGAGTTTAAACATATTCATACAGCGTTACTATCATGTGAGACTACCACAATTAGCAAACATGTTCTCATATTATTAATATCATATAAGAATCACAACAAATAGCAGACATACTCTGTTTAGCAAGTTATAGCTTTATTGTAAGTTAACCGTCAAAATCGGTTTCAAGTATCAACACATGATATTACATAGTATATATACATGTTAAAGAGTTTCTCTATGTTCGTTCAACTTTTCCAAGTTCAATCATATATGCTATAGTTCTAAATCATGATTTCTAACGACTTAGGGTCAAGCGACGCCATGAGTTCCCGTAAGTTATCATGTTTGTCATGTAAACATGTAAAGTGATCACATTTTAGACATGCTTGCAAATTTCTACTTCATATACACATGTCTAGTATTGTTACTTAACTTAATTCATGCTTTACTTGTGCTCAATTAGTTTTCATGACATCTAACATGGCATGTGTATGTTTATGACATTTTAATGAGGTTATGAGCACTACCAAACATGTCCAAAATTTTTAGAATCTAGGCTTCGATATAACATGTCAAGATTTACGTTTCAAACTTACACTTTTACTTAGTAAAGTTCACAAATGAAGCCCACATGCTCATGTCATATTATGAAACATATATAAGCAAGTCAACATGCTTTTCATGCATTTCAAGGCCCTATAAACATTCTCGAAAAGTCAGAATGTATATATGGTCTTTACATGTCAATATCAACCTTCAAAACTTGTGTTTTTGTGAGAAAGGTGCACTAGTTGGGTTCACATGTTCATATTATATCACGATACATATATACTTAAGTCAATATGCATTCCATATGTTTCTAGGTCATACAAACGTGTCTCAAAAGTCAGAATACTATTATGATATTTATATATCAAAGTTCCTCTTTTCATAACTTTAAGTTTTCTTTGAAATACTTAACTAAAACAACTAGTATGGATTGCTATAACCTAGTAACCTTATTCCATATGTTAATGTGAGTTATAAGCATACTCTACTAGTACAACATGTTCAATACATTAGAAGATATAAAAGAAATCATCAACAAATTCTGCAGTGGCGCGCGGCCGCGCCCAAATTGTACTAGGGAGACGCGCGGCCGCGCTGCTCCCGTTCCAGACCAGAAGATGTTCTGTTATTGCAGAGCTTCAGAATTTGTCATAATGTACTTATCTAGCATGCTTGCCTACCATCACTTTACATTCCTGACACATAGATATACTTAACAACTTATGCTAGCACCTTATCACACACTAATTTCAACAATATCATGCAATCTCTATGAATTGAAATTCAAATGGGTTTAGAGGTTATACCTCTTGAGCTCAAACTTGCACACAACTTGCTCTCAAATTCAGATTATGAACTCACAATAATCTCTCTATATCACTTAGCAATTAATTAATCAATATAGAAAATGAAGAGGAATGCTTAATTTATAGAAAAATCAAAACCCATGCCAAGCCTTTGTCTATGAAAATAAACCAAGAGATGAAGGAAGAAGATGTTGGACATTAGATGGTTGGTGAGGGGTTGGTAATATGCATCATGAATCCCACTCCCCCTACAATGATGAGCTAGAATGATCTTAGGAGAAGAAGAAGGAGTAGCTCCTTAGCCTTTATGTGCTACACGTGAATGAGAAGTGAGGAGCAATTGGACACTAAATTTGGGACAAGGAAACTCAGCAATATGAAACAATGCAGTAAATTAAAATGACCCAATACATACACATTTTATATGCACTTAGGCATATATGTATACTTAAGTTATCATATATATATATATATATATATATATATATACATACTATATATTTAGATTACAATTAGAATTACAATGTAATCCCAATAATCATGTTATTCACATAATGTAGTAAGTATAATCCACACACATAAAATCCATGTACATTTGTTTTACCGGATATAATTCAAATCAAATATTACCACATTATTAAATTCTACAATCAACAGTTGATTACAATATATTCATATTATGTTAATGTATACTTGCATACATATTGTCACACTAGCATAAACATGTAGCTTTTATATTTTAATCAATCCTAATACATGGTCTCTATGTAATATATTCACATTGAATTATATAACATAGTTTATGTATGCAAGCATGGTCACACTTAAGTGTCTCTCTACATTATATACTGTGACACCCCCAAATCCGGGTACTTCGTTTCCACATGATTTGGTATTCACTTTCTAATATAACATACATCTACCCAATGAATAATGCAAAATAACCTACAATTTAAATTAAAATAAATAAATCTTCCTTACAACAAGGGTTACAACCTTTTTAAAATAATCCCGGGTTACTCTAACCCTGACATAAACAATAAAGTGCAGAAATAAAAACATAACAGTCAAGTCTTAGTACAATCATTCTCAGTTAAATAAAAATAAGTCTTCACTTGCTTTGCTTTCCCTTGCCCTTACTTGTAGACGGAGCATCAGCGTTATCGACCTTAACTGAAATTGTTATTTAATGCAAGAGTGAGCAAACCACAGCTCACTGGAGTTTAACAATAATATATACATGAAAGGATATCTTTCAAAGAATCTGAATAATATTATTCGCTTCAACAATAAAGAATTGAATAATAATTCTTTCATCGCAATTACAATTCAAAAATAGAATTTATCTGAGTGTCATAAGACCTTTGAACTCTTGTCCTAGGTTATAAATATTTTTATTTAAACCTTTAACAGTCAATAAGACTATGGACCTTAACTCGTACTTAGGGGGATCAGCCCTTTGTACCATGTATTGTGCACAAACATCTTAACGCTATGCGTAGTAACCTCCCCTAGTACACAGGGTTGTTCAACTCAGCAATTTGAATTCAAGTCCGCACCAAAGAAAGTTTGGTTTGGATAAGCTTACAAGGATAATTTAGATTTCACGTTCATCAACTAAGGATTAGTTAAATCGACTATCAATAATTCGTAAATAACAGAATTATGAACTAACATATGCTTTAGAATCAACTTAAAGCATTTAAAATAATAACTGGATCTTACTTGAATAATAAGTTAAGATCATTTCAATTAAATAAACAATTGTCCAATACAGAAATGGAAAGGACATTCTCAACAATGAATATATGAATTCAAGAATTTGTATATAATTAACAAGTTTAGGGTTATAAGACTTGCATAAAATTAATATAAGATTAGGGTTTAGAAAATTTGCCTCAAGCGCAAGCTACTTAACTCAATTCACGTACTTTAATACTTCCTACACATATATATTTAATCACAATAACCTAAATTA
>JAINUT010002245.1:0-69666 GCA_020205555.1 Panax stipuleanatus | reverse complement strand
CGTATACTTGATATCATCGCATGGGTCCCCGAAGTCTTGAACTCTATCTCCATCTTTTGCAAATCACACAAAATAGGCCTTGAAAGTATCGCATTTGTTCCCGCATATGATCTTCTACTCAACGCGTCAGCTACCACGTTCGCTTTACCAGGATGGTATTGGATGGTATGGCCGTAATCTTTCAACAGCTCAAGCCAACGTCGTTGTCACATATTGAGTTCCTTCTGGGTGAAGAAATACTTGAGGCTCTTATGATCCGTATAGATCTCCACTTTCTCCCTATACAGGTAGTGTCTCTAGATCTTCAACGCGAAAACGACTGCTGCCAACTCTAGATCATGAGTAGGATAATTCCTCTCATATTCCTTGAGTTATCGCGAGGCATAGGCTATGACTTTCCCATGTTGCATGAGAACACATCCTAACCCTTTGCCCGAAGCATCGCTGTAAATGACAAATCCATCCGAACCAGATGGTATCGTCAGAACAGGTGCCGAAATGAGTCGTCTCTTAGGCTCTTGAAAAGCTCTTCTCACATTCCTCTTCCATACGAATTTTGTATCTTTCCGAGTCCGCTGAGTTAATGGAAGTAGCGATTCGAGAAAATTCTTCCACGAATCTCCGATAATAACCAGCTAAGCCCAGAAGCTACGTACTCGGTCACCGACTTTCGGTTGATCCCAACTTTGTATTGCTTCAATCTTCACCGGGTCCACAGATACTCCACGTTTTGATACTACGTGCCCAAGGAATGCTACCTCCTCAAGCCAGAACTCACATTTCTTCAACTTGGCATATAGCTTGTTTTCACGAAGCCTTTGACAGTACCAGCTTCAAGTGGTGCTCATAATCTTCACGGCTTTTGGAATAGATGAGGAGTCATCAATAAAGACAACCACGAACTGATCCAAATATTCCTTGAATACACTGTTCATCATATCCATAAAAGCAGCAGGAGCATTAGTTAATCCAAAAGACATGACTAAAAATTCATAATGCCCGTATCCAGAACGAAGATCGATCTTGAAAAGAATTGTGCACCTTGCAACTGGTCGAACAGGTCATCAATACAGGTAACGGATACCCTACTTCTGTGATGGTGACATGGTGTCAACTCCGATAGTCATACAACAGTGCGCATACTCCGTCTTTCCTTCTTACGAATAAAAAAGGAGCACCACAAGGAGAGTGTACTAGGGACGGATAAAATCGATGTCTAACAACTCCTGTAGTTGGACCTTTAACTCCTGAAGTTCTATAGGAGCCATTCGATATGGGTTTTAGAAATGGGTTTGTACCGGGTTCAAGGTCAATAAGAATTCAACTTCACGTTCCGGGGGTAGACCGGGAAGTTCTTCAGGAAATACATCAGGAAACTCATTAACAACAGAATATCATTCAAACCTGACGTATTCTGGTTTAGATCAGTGACATGGGCCTAAGAAAGCTTGGCATCCATTTTTAATAAACGAATAGCTTTATAACTCGAAATAACATTAATTGATTTAGTGGTTGGGTTGTTTGAATTTGCACAATAGGTTGGTAGGAATATGAAAACTAACAACCTTACGAAAGCAATTAATTTGGCATGATAAGTGGTCAACCAGTCAATTCCTAAAATCACATCAAATGCAAGTATTTTCAACGAATTAGAGATCAACAGGTAGGGTGAGGGTACCAATTGAATCAAGCAAGATTTGTAACTATAGTGTAACGAAAGTTTCTCCTAACAGAGTTTCAACAGATAAGTCAAAGTCTAACTTCTCAGGTGTCAAATTTAATCGTTGAGCACAGCAGGTGAAATAAAAGAATGGGTAGCACCGGTATCTAACAAGGTGTAAACTTGCAAGAGTTTATGATTAGCTTACCGTAATCACCTCGTGCGGGTTCCTCGTGTTTGGGCTGTCACGACAAACGCTCTTTCAGGAATCACCGACTTTGACTTGTCCGAAACCACCTTTGGAATCACCACCCCCGCTGGACTTGGTTTCGTTACAGGACAATCTCGAGCTATATGTCCTTCTTTTCCACAGTATAACATGCTTTGAATTGTTGTGGGCAGTTTGGACTGATGTGTCCCTCTTTCCCGCATTTATAGCATATAACCGGTGGTCGTTCTCCTCCCCTAGAAACAGTTGATGCTGGTGCTGATGTCGACGTCTTCACGTTCTCACTGTTGTACTTTCTCTTCTTGAAATCTCCTCCCGATTCACTTTTTTTATTATCATGGCCACGACCACCGGAGTGGTTACCGCTTCTGTCATGATACTTTCCTCCCCACTGGTTATCATTGTTCCGATGACTACTGCCACCGGTACGACCTTGGTTGTTGTCCCTTGGTTGAACATAATCATTATCTCGTTCTAACAACTGGGCCCTGTTCACTACATCCGAATATAGAGAAAATTTATGAGAAATGAGGTATTGATGAATCTCGGGTTTCAAACCTCTCAGAAACATCCGCGTCATACGTTCCTCATTCTCCACCAAATGAAGTGCAAACCGGGATAACTCTGCGAACTTAGCCTCGTACTGGAACACAGTCATGTTGTTCTGTTCAAGTCTGATAAACTCTACCTCTTTCATGTGACGAATACTTTCTGGAAAGTACTTATCATTGAACAGTTTTTGGAACGCCCCCAAGACATCTTGAGTGCGGCAGGCTGGGTACGCTTCACAAATTTCCACCAGTAATCTGCCTCTCCACGGAACATAAAGGTGGCAAATGGAACCTTCTGTTCCTCCGTGCATCCCAAGACATCAAATATCTTGGTAATTTGCTTAATCCAATTTTCCGCCTTGATCGGATCTGACTTTCCCTGAAATTCTGGTGGTCCCAACTCTTTAAACTGCTTGGCAGTGACAAGCCGCGAGTTGTTGTTTCCACCTGTATTATGAACACGAGTGTCTCTCGTCTGGGTTTGCATGAACTGCAAAAAGCTTCTAAATATCCCGTCATTTATCATATCTTCGGTAGGGTTGTTTGCAGGAGGAATATAGCCTTCCTGTTGCACGTTCTCCTCGTTGTTGATTAAAGGTGTCTCAACGGTCTCATTCACTTCATTGTTTAAATTTTCAGCTGCCATTCTCAAATACTGCCACAAAACAAGGGTTAATCAAACAAATTAACATATCACATATTAACCCTATATTCCAATCGACCAATTAAATAACAATTAAACTTAGGTAGGACACACTAGCGAAGGTTTTACTCGTCTCTCCCCTCCTAGTTCTATTCCCAGATCTCCGCCAGAGATCATATCCCTAAGCTCTGATACCAACTGTGACGCCCCCAAAATAGGTTCAATACTCCACCCATTTTGAGTCGCCAAATACACTCAATAAAATTCAAATACAATCTTTTATATCACACGGTCGTGCAAAATACGACCACACAACTGTGAATGTCAATACAGACAGGTAGAAAATATTAATATTCAAACTAAGTCCTCATTATATTATTATCACACTATTTTAAATAAAACAAATAGTGAGGACTTCTACAGCTCTAACTCGGACCATCACTCCATTTCCCGACTAGTACCCGCGACATTCTCATTTCTTGAAGAGAACAATGGAAGAAAAGGGTGAGCTCAACTAGCCCAGTAAAGAATATTATGACTAAGATAATGAAAAACAAATTATCGTTAGCCTTCAATAAATCAGATAAAATATTATGGACGACAAGTTTTAGATCAATATTCGCAGCGGAAATAATAATTCATTAGAAGAGTTAAGTAGAGAATGATGTCTACTATCTTCTTTGATTTAAAAGTCCATCATCAATATTTTATCCATGTAACATCAATCAATATACATCTCGAATCAAATATCCATCTTTTCACTACGGGCCAAAGATATTCATTTGTATCATCAGTTGGTCATGTTCACCTCAACACCTGTCTATCTTTGCACTACGGGCAAAAGATATTCATCAGGTAATCATTCATCTTTGCACTACAGGCCAAAGATATTCAGTTATATCACCATTTAAAACTGAGGATGATGAAAAATAATACGAATAACGGATCCAGTGAGATAAAGACAAATATTAGAGAATTTATCCAGAGTTCAAGAATGAAGATCAAAACCTGGATCCAATCAAAGATGATTTGGAAGAAGAAAATTTTTTTTACAGTGAATAGTACCCCGTGAATAGTAACTCATGAATAGTAACTCGTGAATAGTAACTCAACATGAAAAGATAAAAAATTTCACAAGAAAGTTCAGACCAATATTCCAGTGAAATAATATTAGATGAAGCGCAAAACTCAAGTAATATCTGATCATTCCAGGAATTATAGAAGCAATACTTACCGTAGTAAGTTTAGAGTTAAGAATCTGAAATGAAACAACATACGAAATTGCAATTGGATTTTCACCTTTCTGGCGGTAGTCCGCTCAGACAGATTATTTTTACAATTTAATAACAACTGAATACGAAGGGTTATTCACCCGTCTGGCGGTAGTCCGCTCAAACAGATTATTTCCACAGTTGAATAACAACTGAATACGAAGATTCACCCGTCTGGCGGTAGTCCGCTCAGACAGATTATTCCAACAGAATAATAAGGAATAGAATAACAACCTTTACGAGTATTGAAAGAAAATAACTCTCTTCATGAATACGAAAGAAATAATACCCCTTACCTTAAAATTTGGGGACTGCACTAGCGTAATAGCATAATACTCTTCTTCTTTCTCTCTTATTCTCTCTATACTTTCTCTCTCTATAGTTTTAGTGAATTGGTGAGAAATAATGAAGAAATGAACTTCTATTTATAGGCTCGGCAAAGTAAGGGTAAAATAGTCTTTTCGCCATAATTTATGACATCATTGCTTACATCATCGCTCCGATGACATCCTTGCTTACCTCATCGCTCCGATGACATCATTATTTGCATCATCGCTCCGATGACATCATTGCTTGCATCATAAGAGTTCAAATTTAATTTGCACTCTTCCACTTCGTTTAACTTTTATACCATGAATTTACTATAATAATGTTACCATTCAAATTATAAAAATCATACTATTATATAATCACATCATACTACTATAATGTAATATTATAATAATATATTTGAATGAATTATTTTATCGGACAAGATAAAATACCAACTTTCAACAAATGTCACATGTTAAAAATTCCTCCGTCTAAATCCACATTGAATAAATATTTCTTTATCATATATATCAAAAATTAATTATTCACAAATAATATTACAGAACTATAATATTGACAACCAGGTCGTTCCCAGGAAAGAGGGGGCCTTCCGATAGAGATTTCTCCTTATTGGCGCGCAATTAATCAACCCCTTTCCTAGACAGAACTTCCTTAGACATTGCCAATAATGCTATCTAATAATATTATTCAAATAATATGAATTATTGATTTGATAATTTAAAATAATGTGCAATAATTATTAAATCAATAATATGAAATAGCAAAGTAGCACTTATTGATATAAAATATCAACGTAGCTAATATTGAACCAATAAAATATTATGCAATTATTGAATCAATAATATAAAATATTGAACAGTAATTACTGTAACAATAATTGAGTAAGTGTCTTCCTACGTAAGAATCAATAATTCGAAATACTGTGCAATACCGTGTGCTATTGTGCAACACCACGTATCATTATATTTTAACCACCGGGTATTTCAACAGTACTAACAGTAACAGTTTTGCCGTTATTTTTATAAAAAGATTACTTCTGTCGCTTTCTATATCCGACATTCATTTCGTTGTGGGGTCCACCAATGACTGCGCCGTCGCACGAATATTCTCCGACAACAGAATATTCCTCGACCAAACGAATATTCCCCGACACAACGAATATTTTATAACCACTTGCTTACTTTGTAAACTTTGCACATTTCACCCATAACTTATCACATTTATCAAATCAACACCTTACTATTTCAAAATAATATATAAAGAAAATTAAATCTTATTCATAAAATTTGGGGTCTTACAGAAGCGGTGGTCATTTGCCTCAAGAATGAAAGAATTGTAGAGATATAGAGGGAAATCTTCCCCATGATTTGGCTATAAGGAGGGAGGACCGGCTACGCCAGGAAGTGGTCCAAAGAAGGAAGATAGAGGGGGCGATGAAGATGTTGCTTGTTCTGGTGGAGGTGTCGGTTGCTTAGGGGGAGACGAAGGTGGTTGGGAGTCTGAAGCGGTTCTCCTTTTTCGAATAAGAGGAGAACTATGTTCAGCCTCAAATTCATAGGTTGTAGTAGGAATAGTTGGGGGTTGGCTGATTCTAGAACAAGGTACTCTTAGTTCTTCGGCAGTAAGAGGGGTAATTTTGGCCTTTCTTTTTTTGGTATAAAAGATTTTAGTGCGTTCGGCAACGGACATATCAAGGAGACTTTCAGTAAGGACTGGGACTGGGTCATGTTTGGATTTTTTGACAACCCTTTTCTTTCGGCGGAGCTGGCTGGCCCCTTCGACAGGGTTTGAATCAGTAACTGGGGGGTCAGCAGTTTGGTCTTCGGCTTCGACATCTTGAGCTTCAGGAGGGTCTTGGGTTTGTTTGTCAGCAAGATATTCTTCTAAATCTTTTATCTCGGAAGAGGTAGGCTTGATAAGAGATACTGCAAAGTTGAAAAATGTATTTCAGATTAGATATCAAAAGAAAATTCAAGAAACTACACAAACGATGACTTCAGACTTACGTTTATGGTTGTACAACCATGCCTGCTTGCTTAGGAGGACGAAGCTCCATTCCTTCGTGGGAAGTTTTTCCATGATCTTCGCCATCTCCCGTACACGCTCCTAGGGGATATCACCCAGATCCGAAGTAACATGAGCAGCAGCGGTCCAGTCTGGGATGGAAGATATCTCAGGCCCCTTGACGAAGAGCCACTTCTCGTACCACTTCTTATTGCTTGACGGGGTGTCCATCAGAGGGCGTTTGTCAAATTTAGAGTTGGGTTTGGGAGCTTGTTTGCCCAAAACCTTGAACCCCTTTTCGCGAGACTTGCCAGAAGTAAAAAAAGTGAAGAAAAAATCAATAGAAGGGGAAACTCCTATTTCGCTACAGAAAGCGATGAAGGCAAGAATGTGAATGTAGGAATTGGGGGCTAATTGGGAGAACCCAACACCCATAAACCCTAAAAGGGTAACGACGAAGGCATGAAGAGGAAAGCGAATCCCCTTCTCGAAAAAAATGACTGGCATAGCAGTTCAACCCTCTGGACGTTGGTACATTCGCTCAGATGGAGCAGGCACTCTCAGATGGTGAGTGTCAGGGACTTGGTATCGTTTTTGGATGACGTCGAGGTCATCCTCTGAGAAAGCAGAAGGAGTGTTGGCAATGGGGTGTTGCGACTCATCTGTGAAATCGAAGGGGGGGGGGGCTCAAGAATAGGAGGAAGAAGACTCTTTCCGGATGAGATTTTTGGTCTGGGGTTTGTTTCTTGGGTGATTTGGGTAGTGGAGTTGTCGGAGTTTTGTGCAGCCATTGGTGACGATTTGACAGAGAAGGAAGAAAAGCTAAAGACCTAGAAATTCAAATGAGCAGATAAAGCTGTCCAAGTGAGAGATTCTTAGGATTTATAGGAGAGTCTCTTCAGTAATTCACGATACCCAAAGGTCGCGCATTCAATGAAGGTAATGATATAGATACAGATTTGGTGTCCGAATCGGAAATCGAGGAATTAACAGCTAGCGGTTCCTTTTTGAAATTGAAGAGTTGGCGTCTGACAGTGGATTTGAAGGGTTGGGGGGTTCGTATTCGATTCCAGGTTTTCTAAGTGGATTTAGCCAAGTCTATCTGAGTTCTTTTTGGTGGTTAGGCCGGGCTCTCATACTGTTCCAACAAACACTCTGTTTAATAAAAGACTAGGGGGCAATGTTGGGCCGTAACCTTTTGGACTGGTCGGATCTTATGCATTCTGGGCTTTCCGGGTCATAGCCCATTTTTACCTTTGGAGCATTGGGCTATTTTCTAAATGATTATTTGGCCCGGACCGGAGTTGGTAATGGGTGACAGGTGGTAGCTTATAGACTAAAGATTATCCCTAATCTGTGGGATTAGCAGCGGCCGATTGAGGTGATGGGCCCAGCCGTCTTAAGCCACCTTCATTAATGTGGATTTGACATAATGTTGATTGGGTAGAGGGCAAGGTATGGTAAAGCCTGCATGCAACCAACGGACGTAGGCATCGGGGGAAAACATGCAAGTTGGTGAGATAGTATATGAGTACAGAGCATTACACAAGGGAGGTAACAAAAATTTTTTCTTTCCAGAAACTAGAGCACACCACCTCCATTGTTAATCCTTTTTCGACCTGTACTTACTCTCACACCGGAGCGATCCCTGGCGGCCCAAAATCGTCGAGATCCGGTGCTAACGTGTTCATTGTGTAGGATTAGGCGTGCTTTTCGTGATTGAGGCGCGTGGCGAGATTTTGTCGTTAACAATCATGATATAAATATATTATAAAATTTAGAATAAGGGTTTTATGTTTTAAAGTATATAATATGTAGAGTTCCACCTAAATTGTACATCAAATTCGGGTTTTATAATTTTTCACTTTGTCTATGACAAAATATTTAAAATCTTGTCTTCTTCAAATTATAAATAAAGTACACATATTTTTTAATTGTAACTATTATTATATAACTAAAATACATAACGTGAGAAACACATCTACTACAAAAAAATGTCATTTAAAATTAAGTTTAAGTTTTTTTGAAAAATAATATATATTGCGACTTTATATGTGAACTTTTTATTGCGAGTTACGTTAATAAATTTAATTTGTAATACTTTTGTGTCATATATTGATATATGTTGTAATCATAATTCGGCTGAATTTTTTCGCAATATATAGCAGAACTCAATCTCTTTTTGTTTACAAAACAATTGCCACCGTATTATTTGTTTTATTATAAAAAAATAATAATCATTATTTTATCTTTAAGTTTGACTTCACAAATAATTTTTATAAGATTTGTATAAACCGGTATGTGATACATCAAATAATTCAAACAATAATTATATTCTAGTTTGTGAATCAACTCAATGACCAATAAGAAAATATTAGAAATACTATTATAATTAGTAGACCAAACATCACTACTTAAACGAACTCTACGGTCAAATTAGAAAACTTAAATATAATTTCAGACGATCGCATTTGATAGTAGTTTTACTTGTTTATATTTCGATTGTAAGTCGTGGTTGATATAAGTTGTAACGACTTTGTTTTTTAAAGCTTTATTTTTTGGAGAAAATAATATTTTTTGGAGAATATAATATAATTTTATAACTCATAATGAAAAGTGATAATCGTCCTTGAGACTTAAATGTAACCACTGTACCTCAGTCTTAACTACTAAGTTAAAACATTATCCGCACAACATATGCAATTAAACTTTCTAATACCATCCACCAAAATTTCATTAATTAAATCTTCTCAAATTTTAACTCTACGATTTGATGGTCTACAAAAATAAAGGAGTTGATGAAATAATTAAATTGGGGGTTGAGAATTTTGAAGCTGCCATAATTTAAAGAATGAATAAGAATGGTAATAAATGAAATTGAAAATACGTAAGATTGCAAATAGGCTAGAAAAAAATTTAAAAAGGTAATTACACTTTTGAATTTTGGTTAGTAGATTCAGTTACTATGAAGTTAACCTCATGGTAAGTTGGTCAATTAACTAATACAGTGATGACACGCAGAGAGAGTTCATCTCCCGCCTGCGTATTGATAATATATTGGTCAATTAACCAAAGTTAACTTCATGTTCACCACTCTTACCGTAAGAGAGAGTTAATATTGATAGTAGGAAAACATGGAAATGAATTGTGAAAAAATTATAATGAATCATTAAGTATTTTATAGGTGTACAAATACAACTGTTAGCCTGATAAATTATATTGGACTAAAATACCCTCAAAACATGTGAAAATAATTGTAATTATTAGTTACCACTAGTAATTGAACCCGTGCGATTCACGGGAATAAAAATTAAATTATTTCACTTAACTAATAAGTTTAGCAAAATAAATGAATATAAAAATCTTTTAAAGTATCAAATTAAAATATATTATTCATTTTATTTCATGTTTTAAGATTTTAGAAATCGTTTCGACCATCCAAACATGGATCAAGTAATATAAATATTCTCCAATATCATTAAAGAAAATATGTTACTACTTTAGTTTGTATTTAACAAAACAAATGTTGGCTAATAGTGTTTCAGAATAAAAAAAGACTAATACTGATTCATTCCTATTGATATAGATTATATGGATAACAAAGTTTAATTCCACATCTTGTTCCAATACCTACCAAAGTATAATTTATGCTGGCCATCCAAACATGGATCAAAAAATATAAATATCCTCCAAGATAATTAAAGAAAATATAATACTAATTTAGTTTGTACTTAAAAACAAATATTCGCTAATAATGCTTTAAAACCCAAAAAAAGTAATATTGATTCATTCATGTTGATAAAGAATACGTTCAGCACTATTAAAGTAGTCATATGTCAACTCAAGTGTAAAGTAATTGTAATTTCTGTCAGCTCACTATTTTTTATTTCATGTCACAGCAAAATAGGCATCTTTATCTCGCACAATGTCAGATATTGAGGCCCTCTTTCGTCCCAAGAGAAAGAAGATATTGGTGGATTAGTTCGTCAACTTCCGCTGGATTATTGTTATCTTTGCTGTACTTCCCATTTCCTTCACATTGTACTTCATTACCTATCTTGGGGATGTCAGATCAGAGTGGAAGTCTTTCAAGCATCGTCAAAAATAACATAAGAGAATGTCAAGGAGGTGTGAAACGCCTCAAGCAAAGAATGATTGCCAAAGTTGAGCCTCTAGTTAATATGGTGCAGATCACCAGGGTGACTGTTCCAATGAATCTTGCCCTTGCTGCAGAGCTTGATGATCTGCTTCTAATATCTGTTAAAGTACTCATATTGTTAAATAATCAGTTAAAATCAAATGTGATAGAAAAAAATAAATGAGCTATTTAATCATTTCAAATTAAAGTTCGGAATAGTAAATTATTACTACCTAGTATGACTCATAATAGTAGTTGCTTCAACCATTATCTAATAGCTCCAAACCAAAAATAAAACAAAGAAAGCACAACAGAGTTCAGTATACCTGAAAAAGGGCAACGACAATAAAAGGATATATGTTTAGTGAATATTTCGAAATTAAAAAAATTCATTCTTGAATATGTAACAACTCTATCAAACAAAGAACTCAATAAAAGAATTGGACTTTGGAATTGATCTGGTGTGTAGAAAGATAGAGAAAGAATAAGAGATTATAACACAACTCACATCTCATCCATTCTAATACCTATCATAGTACTGATATTATTAATTAAATAAATTAAGATTATCAGCTAAATCACAATATGATTCTTGAAATATAATATTAATAAACAAAAATATACAACATACAACATATAACAACTTAACATCTAATATGAGAAGACTCTTTGTCATCAAAGATGAAAAGTACAATCTTTTAACCCATTAAAAATAAATGAAATCTTAAAACAAATAATTTCTTTGCATCTAATAATCTTTTCAGAAAACACCATCTATTTTAAACATAATAAGCCACAAGGGCAACAAAATTTCATTTCCTCATTCACCAGGAGGAATACATTTGTTTTATGTTTATTTGAAATTTTTTTGTTGAATATATTCGATCTTTTTGTAAAATCGGACTGGTTGCGGTTCTCGTTCCCGGTTCAACCAGTCCAATCCGGTTATGATAACTATGTATATAAGTGTACACTACATACATAAAGCTTTAAATCTATTAGTTGGGCCTAGACTTATTCCAACATTTGTCCTAGACAATAATCCTTTTGCGGGCATACAAAGCCCCCACGGATCTCCATGAAAACAACTTCCAAGTGAAGTTGACTGACAGGTACAGTAGGATATATGATCCACGACATCTAAAAACACTCTTCAAGAGCACAACTGGACAAAAAGGACGAGCAGATTAGCCTACCAGTGCTAAGCTCTGCAGAGTTCAAGAAGCATTAATGGTGATATGTTTTGGTGAAAACTCAACTCAAAGCCCACCATTATTTGGTGTCATTATCCCATATAATACCCAAACTCTAATTCCATGTCAAGCACATATTACTTTGGGTAATATGTACCAAAACAATCACTTTCATGATCACCAATGTATGATACCTATCTACCTAAGTGTCACAATCCACTCACCAGGAAGGTTAAGGTAAGACAACCCATTCAGCATACTCTAAGGACCACCTTCATAATCTCATGATTAATTAAGACATAATATTAAACAAATAAAAATAATAAAATCTATTAGAGTAATCAAACTCTACATAAGATGAACACTAACATATTTTTTTGAACCCAATTACTTATTAACTTACCATTTGATATGTCATTCAAAGGCATTTTGGATTTGCATACCAAATTGTCATTCAGTGAAATTGTTTGTACCCCTTTATAATTCATTGTAGATGGATCATTTTCTTTTGATAAGTTGGATGAATTACCTACACATATCAATATCAGAAATAATAAATTTCTATATGTCAATGATTCACAAAGCAATGAAAACATACAATATTATAAAAAATAATGACTCCTCGCCTTCCTTTGAAGATTTCCCACGTTTGGAGATTAAATTCCACATTAGAGTTACCATAAACAATTCACTGCAATAATAGATAGAACAAATGATTAATCACCAAAACGACTAAAATACGAATTTAATATATTACTAAAACCTAAAGCCTCATACAAATCGAAGACCCTAAAAAAGTAAGAATACCATTTCCTTGAACCCTAGATCGTCAAATTCAAAATTCTGAACAGTGAAATTGGAAAAACTTAATGACAATTTGATGATATTAACAAATTAAAACCCATACAAAGACATTGCGTATGAATATGAGAAAACGAATAAGAATTACGACGATCCACCATAAGGGAATTGCGAGAAGAAACTGGAATAGTGTCAGCTGAAATAATTGCTGAGGTTCGTTTCAATAAGCTATATAAATTTAGGTGGTGTTATGCTACCTTCTGTGTGTGTATGTACATGTATCTTGTAAATATGATAGAATCTTGCAATCACTTGTTCTTATTTCAATAAGCTCTTCCATCATTATTTTTCATGAAAATTAAAATTGTATAAGGTATACTTTTGTATGGTTATTTTAGTTAGAAGGATCTGAAATATACTTGGGATGAATCTCTCACGGGATTGCGTAATGATAAAATGGAACTCTAAAATAACAGGGCGTCCATGATATCAAAATTGCAATCTAGTTTTTATCCTTAACCTATTGGCTGATTACTATGCTTAATGATTAATTCATCATAAGCATTCATATATTCTACTTGTTGTAGACATAATCACAAACATATGGGGTGCATCATACAATGCCCAGAGACAGAATAAAAACCAAATTGTTATGCAATCAATATCATGTACGAAACTAAATTCCCAAAAAAAAAATAGTTTTTTGAAATTCGATTGCACCTCAATTATGCCCATTAAAGTGTTTGATACATGATGAGAAATATTTTGGTTCAGTACTAACAAAAGTACATGCGATCATAAATAGAAATTAACAACTAAATAAAAAATCCATAATATAATGAACTCAATTCCACATTTGCATCCATCCACTTCAACTATTACTGTAGTTTCAACATATACCAACCCAAAATCTAATCTTTTTAATATTTCCCCAGAAATAATAAATTGTATTATATCTCAAACTGAAAAGTTGCCTTCAAAACAAAATTCACACATAATCACCTGAACAGAATTACAGAAGCGCTGCCACTATCGGAAATGGAGACAGGGACAAGCCAGGTACTATAAGAATAATGCCAATGCATACTCAAATTACAAGCGGTACCCGACCCGACAATGGTGATGCCAGTGTCTCCGGGCTTAATATCCGAACTCCGAACATCCACCCGATAAATAGTGATGTTTGATAGAACGATATGTACTTTACCAATAAGGGGGATTTTAAGGGTTTTCTCAATTTGGGGCAATTGAAGGGGCGTGAATGAAGATATAGCTTTGGTAACCAGTAAATCTTTGAGAAAATTAAGGCCGTTTTGGGAAATAAGTATGGAGATGAAGGATTGATCGGTCAATTGCTAGTACTGGTGGTTGTGGGAATCTGAAGGAATGAAGAGAGAGAAAATTAGGAGATATACGGTGGTGTTTTATTGTTATTAAAGTTTTTTCCACTTTAATGTTTTATATATATTATACATATAAAATTCTGAATTGATTAGAGTGATTCGACGCATAAACATAATTTTGAATCATTTTGAGATAATGAAAATTTTATTTTTGTTATTAATGATGATAAATAGCATTAAAAAAAGAGATAGTGAAATCTTTATCTTTTGGCAGATGTTAACGCCTGATTTTGTACGCCTGACGAAATCATCCAAAAGAATAGGCCAAAATAGCGCCAACGGTTGATTGTATCATTGTGAAATCAAAACTCACGAAATACACTCATATAAACATAAATAAAGAGATATAAAGCATGAACACAAGAATTTACGTGGAAACCCAATTGAAAAAAAATCACGGGGAGAGAGAGGAATCCACTATAATAATATTGGGAGTACATATGGTGTATTGTATGATATCTTGCTCTATGCTATGATCCCTTTATGTTGTATGATGACCTTGTAATTCCTCTCGTAATGTGTGATATGATAATGAATGTCTTCATCCCTTGCTTGTAGCCGTATTTATAGAAGTCTTGTCTGTCCAAATCCTACTACGAATAGGAGTCCTAGTCAGAATCCCCTTATAACTGCAATTACTTCCTTCCCAAGTTAGATCTCCTTATCCCACCAAATAAGGAAACTATAATCCTTCTCTAATAAGGACTCTCCCAATAAAATACATAATAAACATATATGGGCCAACATTAAATCCGTCCCATTACATAGATAGGGCTACCCCATGGCTAGGCCCAAATATTCACGCCCCAACATTGCCCCTCAGTCTCTTATTTATAAGGAACTTATAATAAGAGAGTATACAAATAGATTGGGCTGCACCATGGCTAGACCCGAATAATCACAACCCAACATTGCCCCCCTGTCTTTCATAAAACGGAACATTTGATGGAAGAGTTTATAAAATGCATAGCCCAGCAACACAAAACGTCCAGCCCACCGGCTAAGAATTTGGCGCTCTTTGACCGAGCCCAACCAGACCAAGAACTAAGACTCTCTGACCGAGCCCAGCAAATCCAAGAACTGAGACTCTTTGACCGAGCCCAGCCTTCGTCTTTGAGTTGATGCTTATGTTATATATACATGAATGAATGAATTAATGAATGCATGAATGAATGAATTAATGAATGCATAAATGAATGAATGCATGAATGAATGCATTCATGAATGGAAGTGCACCCTTAAATAAATATTCACTACGCTACGAGGAGACGAAGGAATCCAACCTTAAACCTCTGAATTCCTTCTCTCTAAGAGCCGAAGGAACATCATGAAAAATATTCACATCGCTCCGAAGAGGCGAAGGAATCCCACCTTAGTCACTCCGATGTACCCTCTCTCCGAGAGCCAAAGATACACCGGGAATTTTTTTTTCTAAGAGAAGCCCACCATAGTCACTTCGATGTGCCTTCTCTCCTAGAGCCGAAGGCACACCAGGAAAAATATCGCTTACACATGAAGCCCAGCCTTAATCACTCCGATGACCTTCTCTCCGAGAGCCGAAGATACACCTGGAATGTTCCAAAATGCTCCGAAGAGTCGCGGGAACCCAACCTTTAAACACTCCGATGCATCCTCTCTCCGAGAGCCGAGGGTACACCAGGAAAAGTTGCTTCTATCACGAAGCCCTCCATAGCCCCACTGATGACCTTCCCTCCGAGAGCCGAAGGCACATCAGGAATAAACATTCGCTTCGCTAGAAAGAGATGAAGGAATTCCACCGTGATCACTCCGGTGACATTCTCTCCGAGAGCCGCAGGTACACCAGGAAAAATAAAACTCCGCTACAAAGAGACGAAGGGTCTTCCTCCTTAGCACCAAAAGAATCGATCCGCTGATCGATTATGCAGGTTTTGGTCCGTTAAACGGACAATCATAAAAGAACTCCATGCTGCTAGTCTTCCAGAGACCTCTGACCGGCCCTGATCTTTCTTCAGAAGTTGATCCATATATTCCACCACCAACCGATCTTGGAAATATTGCTGAAGCCTCTAACTGGCCACTACCAAAGTGTACATAAATATTTTCCAAATTCGGGCTTCTTATTTCCACATCCCTTAGGGATTAGGTGCTGCTTACCCCCAGTCTCCTGCACCAGAACTGCTTCTGTCACGAGAGCTGCTCCGAAGCCTACTCTCGGTTCGCCTCATACCCGCTGCACGACGCCTTGTGTGCTCCATTCTCAAAGTCATCGAATTATCTGCCTATCCATACCAGTCCCGCTGAATTGTTCAATCAAACCCACTGTACTGATTCTAAAAATATTTCTCCTTAGACTGTGAGTTATCTTTTCCACTGCTATCTCCGTCAAGTCCATCGAATATCCCTCATAGTAAATTCCTGAATCTGAAGCCTCCTCTATCTGTTGCTGTTGATGCGGAGGAAGTTGCATACACAAGATCGCATCGGACATAGTAACTAAAGACTTGCGAAGAACTGTCGAGGGCCATAGGAGTAGTCATCGAAAGAAAGAGCCGCTGTTACTTGTGGATTAAGCTGAAGTCAGTCAATATGCTTGTGATGCCTATAATGCCGAAGTGATCCAAAGTTTCCTATCTCCCTTTAATGACTTTATATTAATAGCCATAAATTCCATCAGTGTTGCGTCACTTCCTGTCCATGCCTCGTATCCCTCCTTCCACGTGCAGATTCCTCATTTCCTGTAACACCACCAGCCCGATGACAGTCTCCAAAACGTGGTGGGGCATATTTATTCTCTCTTTCCGAACAACACTGCAAAATAGCTTAACCGAAGAAGCTTGAGGGAAACGCCGAAGTTGACTTGCCTAGCAAAAGTAGTCTAAAGAGGAATCGCCTAAGGGATTGCCGAAGTGGTCCGAAATCATGCCGAAATCCTGCCGAAGTAGTATGCCGAAGGAGAAGTCACGTCGAAATCCGGCCGAAGTGAAAATATGATGAAGCCGATATGATACATTCTAAAACAAACTACTATCGTCCGAAGTGGACCCTGTTACCCAAAGTGTCATGAGTGGATATCTTGAACCGTCAAATCTGCTATAACATTTTAATGGCGACCATGCCGAAGTCTCGACTGATTAATCTGAAGTCCTGATCAATTTTTATTCTACAGCTTGTAATGGTTGGTGTCGAAACTAACGTATTGAATAAATGCCGAAGTCATTAACTTCGGTGAAGCCCAGAGCAACTTTCTCGAAGTCCCGATTCTGCCGAGGGCTATCCTGACGATTTTCCCTCGGCTTCTGCACTGACAATTGGGCCTCCTGATGAGACCTCTTTTCACGGGGGCTGACTTGTCTTCGATCTCTGCGAACGATCTCTGCAAATCTGCTTCTATCACGAGAGCGGCTCCGAAGCCTACTCTCGATTCTCCTCATATCCTCCGCATGTCGTGTAACTATAGTAATTGGAAACCACCAAATCTTTGTTTATGTTGCAATCCCAAATTTTGCAATGTTGGACCCCGCACCGTTTGAAAAGCCAAACCGATCACCGTTGCACCCTATCCCAACTATGAGATGCACTGCTGCCCAAGAAAGTATCAAAAGTTCTAACCACCATGTATTCGGACAATCAAAAGTCTCCACGTGATCGGTTACTGCATAAGCCAAATTTGGTTGAGGTGTAGTTCCTGCTTTGTAATAGGCTGAAGTGCTGAAGCCGAAGTAGTTTGAAAGTCGATCCAAATGCTGAAGCAGTCCGAGTCCGAGTCCACTCGGTCATTTTTTTTGTCTCTGCTTCCCCCCTCTCATCTCTTGATCTGTGTCCATCCTCGATATGCTCATCATGGTTCGAACGGTGGTGATGCCCATCGGTGGCGACGGAGTCCCTGGATTTTCCTTTGCTGCTTCGGTGCTTGTTATGTTGCTTCTATGTCCGCCGTAGAATTTGTTGCCGGTTCATACCAAACAAATGCCAAATGCTATCCTAACTGATCCATGTTGCTTTTACTTTTGTTCCTCGACTTGTGGCACCACAATGCCGTAAATTACTGTTAAGAAGCTACTGATTCCCTCCGATGCCATTTTGCCCGGATCGTAAATCTTGTTTGATTTTGGAAACTGAGTTGTTGTTGAACTGGAAAAGGCTGAGCCGCAACCATCCTATGAGCGACTGAATATAATGTAGTCTCGCTGAGCCTTTACTAGGTTGCAGAAAGCGAGATGCCATTGATGCCCTTCATGCTCGAGTTGGAGAGTTGATTGTCGGTGAATTTTAGATGTGGGATCGATAGATGGAGTGGTATTAAGATATTTGACCCGCCGAACTATGTGCGTCTGGACTTGGTGGCACTCATACATGCTTCTCCACATATCAGAGGGAAAATGTGCTGCAACAAGAACAAAGCCCATCTTGTAGTATATCCACCGTACCTACGAACCAGTACATCGGCCTCACGGGAGAAAGTATATATCAGCAAGAGCAGAACCCCATCCACCAAATCTGAAGGATCGGTCTGTAATCGAGTCCCTAAAGAACACTATTTGAGGCCTCATTCTCCAATGCTGAATCAAACAAAAAACAAGAATCACAATTATGTAAAATATTCTCAATCTGGTTAAGGTCAACAGAATCCGAAGGTGAACTTAAGTCGGCAAACTGAAAACTCAAAGTTTGTTTTTCCTTCAATACATGCGCAGCTGCCGAGCATATTTTTATGTATCTCTCACTCACCTCACACACATAAATTAGGTTCTCGTCTTGAAAGTGACACAGAGACAAGCAAATTCAAATTTGGTGGAGGATCGAATTTTGAGAGAGTATATGGGAAAGGAAAAAAATTACTTGAGACTAATGCGATGCATACTGTTTAGTGAGGAAATTCTACCCAGTTAAAAGAAATTTTAACAGTATGTAAAGATAAGCCAAATTGGCCATCTCTGGGCACATGGGAACTTGAAAAGTTAATTCTTTCCTCCAATATATGCATGGGCCCGTGTACCTATGTAATTAATATAAATCCCACTTGTTTGAAAACTCAACATGCCCATATTGGTGATGTACACGTGCATAGTGTAAAACTAATCTAGGGAGAATTACATATATGACATGAATATCATAAAGTTGGACAATGAATAACATATTACTAACAAACATCATGAACATGAACAAGCGTATTTAATTGGCATAAACATATTACTAACAGAAGGCGTGAACCATATTGCACATATATATATATATCAAATTTAATAAAACAGATTAACTTAGCTTTATGTGCAGGCTCTCCAATTAAATTCGACGATTTTAATTTGACACTAGGATAAGTGTCTTCGTTTCCCACAGACGGCGCCAATGTTAACGCCTAATTTTGTACGTCTGACGAAATCACCCAAAAGGACAGGCCAAAACAGCGCCAACGGTTGATTGTATCGTTGTGAAATCAAACTCACGAAATACACTCACATAAACATAAATAAAGAGATATAAAGCATGAACACAAGAATTTACGTAGAAACCCAATTGGGAAAAAACCACGGGGAGAGAGAGGAATCCACTATAATAATATTGGGAGTACATATGGTGTATTATATGATATCTTGCTCTATGCTATGGTCGCTTTATGTTGTATGATGACCTTGTAATTCCTCTCATAATGTGTGATCTGATAATGAATGTCTTCATCCCTTGCTTGTAGCCGTATTTATAGAAGTCTTGTTTGTCCAAGTCCTACTAGGAATAGGAGTCCTAGTCAGAATCCCCTATAACTGCAATTACTTCATTCCCAAGTTAGATCTCCTTATCCCACCAAATAAGGAAACCCTAATCCTTCTCTAATAAGGACTCTCCCGATAAAATACATAATAAACATATATGGGCCAACATTAAATCCGGCCCATTACATAGATAGGGCTACCCCATGGCTAGGCCCAAATATTCACGCCCGAATATTTGAAGACCCAGGACCCGATTTGGGCTTGGTTGCGAATGGGCCTCGACCCAAACTATGGTTGGGTTGGGGTAAGGTCGAGGGGTCTATATGAGGAGAACACTCCTAATTATATGGAGACTTTACTTATGGAAAGAAGGATCCTATAATGATTAAACTTCCTATATCTTGGGAGATTTGACACTATCCTATTATGCAAGGGATATACGGGGGAACCCTAACCCTAAAGGGATATGGACTCTAGCATAGATGTGAGATATAAATACATGGCTTAAACCCTGAAAGGTACACTGACACTTTATTATTCCAGCAATAGAGTAATTTATCCCTCCAATGTTAAACCTTGTCAGCCTATACTTACTCTCACACCGGAGCTATCCCCCGGCGGCCTAAGCCGTCAAGCTTTGGTGTTTACCCGTTTTGTGCAGGATTGGACGCGCTTGGTGATTGGAACGCGTGGACGAATCTTGGCGTTAACATTGGCGCTAGAAGGAGGGCTTTTGAAGATCAATCACAACCAACAGATCACCACGTCAGAAAATATGGTGAAAAATAAAGAAGGTTCTGGTAGAAAACTGCCATCAACGGCAGCGTAAACGCAGAAAGGATCTGTGAAAGATAGGTTGGGGCCATCCATCATCCACACACGGCTCGGACCTCAAACCAATTCAGTTGGCTCCCAAGTAGGGGGCCATCCCATTGCCCAACGAAGGCTGTTCCGCACCACCAGCCAGGAGAAGAAAGATCGAAAACAGGTGGAAGGCGCCCCGCCTCATGACCGTGAAGCTGCCATGGCCAAAAAGTTAAAAGAGATAGAGGACACAGAACAGGACCTAAAGCTCCTCCTGGCTCAAAAGGAAGAGCTCGCCAGATATGTGGTGTATATAGTCGAAGATGAGGCTTCCAGCCACCTTAACCACTCGGGGAGGGGGAGGTCTCCACGCAGAGGATCCCAAGGGCATGACGACCACACTAAGGACACCGAGAAAAGGCTTCGGAGCCGTTCCCTGGAAAAAAGCAGATCTGGAGATCATCGAACCGAGGGGTGTGCGCGAGCACACCGCTCCAACAGTCCTCGGCACAATGATCGGAGGTCACAAGCAGGTCATCACAAAGAACGAAGACACGATAGCCCCCATGGGAAGCGGTCTCATTAGGAGGCCCAACCATCAGTGCAGAAGCTGAAGGATAATCCCCAAGACAGTCCTCGGCGGAATCAAGACAGAGACTGCAAAAGCCCTAGAAACCAGAAAGATCTGAGAGAAAAGTTATCCCCAAAGAAGAGTTCGGACCCAGCTCTGGCGGCAGTAGAAGTGTTGACTAGGAAGTTGGAGGATATGTAGAAACAGTTGATCGCGAGCCAGCAGGGGAAAGTGACTTCGGGGAAGAAAGCCCCCCCGTTCTCCGAAGAGATCCTTCGGGAAAAGGGTGATCTCAATAAAAGGCTGCCGTACATCGAGAGTTATGACGGGTCGGGCGACCCATATGGGCACAGCCAGACATATGACAGGCTGTTAGATTACTATGACTACATCGATACAGCAAAATATAACACCTTCATCACCTCTCTAAGGCAAGATGCCCGACACTGGATGAACACACTGGCCCTGAACTCAGTCTCGTCATGGGAAGAATTGTGTGATAAATTTCATGCTCGGTTTGGGAGCAATAGAAAGAGAGGAAAGCCTACTGGATCGTTGGCCCAAGTCAGACAGCATTCAAACGAGACGCTGGGTTAGTACGTGAAGAGATTCAGGGAAGCGGTCGGACAAGTTGCCGACCTCAATGATTTACAGGCTGTAGGACTCTTTCAGAATGGACTGGATCTGGTCAGGTCCGAAAAGCTGATGAAGAAACTGATGTTCAACCACCGAGGAGTTTAGCCGAAGCCTTTGAAAAGGCGGAAAGCTTCATAACTATGGAATTAGCCATGAAAAGTCTGAAACGGGGCTCCACAGAGAGGCCCAAAGAAAAGGAGAAGAGCAAACCCGAGGGAAATTTAAGGCGTTACGGGGGCGATAAGTCGGGTGGTTACCAAAAGCGATATGACAACAACAAGGGGTCTAGGGGTCTATACCCTACTCAACACCCCTCGACCCGACATCCTAGAGCACTTGAAGAGACAACCAGGTTATCAGAAGCCAGATGACGGCTACAAGCCTAAGAAAGAATATTCCCACAGGTACTGTGATTACCACGAGTGCATGAGACATTACACCGTAGATTGTTGGGCATTAAAAGAGCTGATCGAGATGAACATACAGCACGGAGGCTTGATGCAATTCATTTCAGGAAGAGAGGAAGAGACTCGAAAGACAACTACCCCAACTCAGGCTGATCAGCTGCCCCAGCCGAGCCCGACACAGGGGGTCCGCCATGTGGTAGATGTCATCACAGGAGGTATGATGGGGAAACTCTCGGGATAAAATCGGGGCAATTATTTGGATACGGTGATGTCTGTGGTAGATCAACCCGCGAGATGGGAGATGCCTTTCCCGGGTTCGGTCATATCCTTCACAGACGAGGATTTCCCTACCGAGCCGATCGAACCACATGAAGGAGCCTTGGTAATCATGGCACAGGTAGGGTCGGTGGATATAAAAAGAATGATGATAGACAACGGATCATCAGTAGACATTTCATATGCTCACGCCTACCAGAGGATGAGTCTGGATGGAAGGAAGATGGAGATCGGGCAAGAATCTCCCCTCTACGGCTTCAGCAACGAACCGGTTAAAGTGGCAGGGACCATCGAGTTGCCAGTTATCTTCGGTACAGCTCCTCGACAGGTGGAGATCATGTGCCGATTCTATGTGGTACATGTTGACTCGGCTTACAACGCCATCTTGGGAAGACCCACACTGACGGCCCTCCAGGCAGTAACTTCCATACCCCATTACAAAATAAAGTTTCCTACCCAACATGGGGTTGGAGAGGTAGCAGGGGACCTCGATCTGGCAAAGTGGTGCTACCGAAACTCACTGATCACTTCGGGTGTGGGGGTCACCAAGTAGAAGCAGACCATGGCAATAGAGATCGAGCCCTTCACCGAAAGCAGTCAGGAGCCATTAGTCACACCGGCCGGAGAAACTGAGGATATAGAGCTGGTACCAGGGAAGCCGGACAAAATAGTAAAAATCAGGATGGGGCTACCCGAGCCCTTTCGGACCCATCTGGTAGAGTTATTGCAGAGCTATGCAGACATCTTCGCATGGGTCCCCAGCGATATGCCAGGGGTGGATCTGAAGGTCGCTGAGCACAAACTTCATGTAGACCCAGCAAAGAAACCAGTTCGATAAAAGAGGAGGATCTTCGCCCCCGAGAGACAGAAGATAATTGATGAGGAAATAGCGAAGCTATTGGCAGCAGATTTCATATTTGAGATAGACTACCCGGAGTGGATGGCAAACGTAGTCTTGGTTCAGAAGCAGAATGGCAAGTGGCGGGTCTGCATCGACTACACTGATCTGAACAAAGCATGCCTGAAGGACTTCTATCCTCTGCCACACATCGACCAACTAATCGATGCCACTTCGGGATACGCACTACTTAGTTTCACGGACGCATTCTCAGGTTATCACCAGATCTCAATGTGCAAGGAAGATATACCAAAGACGGCCTTTATAACACATCGGTCAGTATATGCTTATAAGAAGATGACCTTAGGCTTATTGAACGTAGGAGCCACCTACCAAAGAATGATGAACTACGTCTTCCGGAACCAGCTGGGAAGGAGTATGGAGGTCTTTGTAGATGATATGATCGTGAAAAGTATGTCAGTCCGAGGGCACTTGGATGACTTGGAGAATTGCTTCCAGACGGTTCGGCATTACAATCTGAGGTTGAACCCTACAAAGTGCACTTTTGGTCTGGGAGCCGGGAAATTCTTAGGGTACATGATCTGTCAAAGAGGGATAGAAGCCAACCCTGAAAAAATCAAGGCCATACTTGATATGAAGTCCCCATAGTCGTATAAAGATGTCCAGCGTCTAACTGGGTGGAAAGAAGCTATGAGGCGATTCATGTCCAAATCAGCAGAAAGATGTCTGCCGTTCTTTGATACTTTGAAGGGGCCGAAGAATGCAAAGAGTTTTCAGTGGACAACAAAATGTGAAGACGCATTTCAAGAGATAAAAAGGTATTTGTCTTCGGCGCCCTTGCTGGTGAAACCTGTTCTTACAGAGCCCTTATACTTGTATTTGCCGGCAAGTTCGTTGGCAGTAGGAGCTGTCTTGGTGCGGGAGATCGGGGGTAAGTAGCACCCGGTTTATTACATAAACCACTCCCTTAGGGATGCAGAAACAAGGTATTCGAACCTGGAAAAGTTTGTAGCGAAGCAAATGTTTATTCCTGATGTGCCTTCGGCTCTCTGAGAGAAAGTCATCAGTGGGGCTATGGAGGGCTTCATGATAGAAGCAACTTTTCCTGGTGTACCCTCAGCTCTCGGAGAGAGGATACATCGGAGTGTTTAAAGGTTGGGTTCTCGCGACTCTTCGGAGCATTTTGGAACATTCCTGGTGTATCTTTGGCTCTCGGAGAGAAGGTCATCGGAGTGATTAAGGTTGGGCTACATGTGTAAGCAATATTTTTCCTGGTGTGCCTTCAGCTCTTAGAGAGAAGGCACATCGGAGTGACTATGGTGGGCTTCTCTTAGAAGCAAATTTTCCCGGTGTATCTTTGGCTCTCGGAGAGAGGGTACATCGGAGTGACTAAGCTGGGATTCCTTTGCTTCTTCGGAGCAATGTGAATTTTTCTCATGATGTTCCTTCGGCTCTCGGAGAGAGGGACTTCAGAGGTCTAAGGTTGGATTTACTTAGCCTTGGGGGGCAAAGTAGACTTTTTATATTTTGATTACTTGTGATTATTTCATGAGGAATGTAAATGCTTGATGAAAATGTAGTTTCAGGAATTAAGACAAAAAGATAAATATTTTTCATTGATTCAAATTCATTTACAGGAAAAGAAAATGAGTACAAGACTCCTACTCCGAGTCCGAGGGGTCTTCATTAACATCCTTCTCTGAGTTGGAGGTGTCCAGCAGAGCCGGGTTAATGCAACGTTCGGCCATCTTGGCCTTACCATGGGATCGACAGGCCTCATAACCCTCGGTGTACATCTGCATAATCCTCTCATTCAGTTCTGCCGATTCCTTGTACTCATTAATAGCTCGGAGTTTGGCCTCTTCGGTGAAGGTTGACTCGGCGGCTCTGAGCTCAGTTAATTGCTGTTCCAAAATTATATTCGATCGTCGTGCGTCTTTTTCTTGCTTAGACAGAACAAAGATCTGTTGTTGAAGCTCGGTGTTGTCCTGCTTTTGTTGGTAGATTTTGGCTTTATCTGCATCGGCTTTTTCTCGAAGCAGTTGACCTTCTGCGTTCATGCGATCTACGTGTTCTTTCAGATTGGTGTTTTCATTGCGTAGGCTGGACAATTCATTCTGCAGGTGTTCGTTGACTAGGTTGGCCTTGGCCCGTGCGGTCTGTTCTGTTAAGAGGGCAGCTCGAAGATTCTTTATCTCCTGTTCGAGCTGGGTCCCTTTGGCATCTCGCTCGTCCCATTTTTTGAGCACACGACTCCATGACGCATTGGCCTAGGGAGTTCAGTAGTGGTTAAAGAAAAAGTATAAGGGATGAAAGACATTATCAGAATGTAAAGGAGAAAGAGTGACACCTTGCATTGTTGCACGAGGCCGTTCAGTACAAGGGTGTCGAAGGACATGCCCTTATAGCGAAGGTCGTCGGCTGAAGATTGAAGTGGTTGAAAGCATCAATGGGGTAGCTCTGGGCATCTTCGAAATAGAATGATCTGGGGGAGGGTCTCTTTTCTGATGGATTGGGAGGAGTTGGCTGCGAAGGAGGAAGGATTTTCGGTATGGGGCCTTTTGGTATCCGGTTCAGAGGACGGATCCTCGATGGTCTTGCGTTTCTGTGTTGTGTTGGCTTCGGCAGTTGGGGTCGGCACCTTAGAGGAAGGGACGCGTAGCTCCTCGACAGTCAGGGGTTTGATCTTAGTGCGTCTCTGCTTTGCTCGGAGGATTTGGGCCCGCTCATTTGCCAGAAGATCAATTAGGTTCTGAGGAGTGGGTGGGGTTTGGTTGAGATTGCTCTGTGGCCTTTTTGAGGCTCTTCTTTTGTGCCTGACCCTCAGAGAGACTTCTGGGATGTCTTCTTCAGCCGGCTCATCGATGCTTGTGATTGGAGTTTGGACCTCGGCAGGTGGTTTAGTGGTGAGTTCGGCCACTTTTGCTGCGGTAGTGGCTTCGGTAGGTTGTTTGCCCGCCATATACTCTTCCAGATCACGCACTTCAGTAGTGGTTGGTCGGATGAGGGATACTGCATAGTAAAAAAGGGAGTTGAGATGTTAATCAAAGTTATACAATGATGCGACGAGGAAAATGAAAGTGGTTCTTAGGCTTACGTTTATGGTTGAAAAGCCAGGCTTGTTTGGTCAGGAGGGTAAAGCTCCACTCGGCCGAGGGTAACATTTTGACAAGTTTGGTGATCTCTTTGAAGCGTTCTGGATGCATATCTCCAAGGGGAACATTGGCTCATTTGTGGGAAGCCCAGTTCGGCAGCCGAAGTGTTTCTGGTCCTCGGACGAAGAACCAGTCCTTATACCAGTTTTTGTTGCTAGAAGGGGCATTCATCAGTGGTCTTCGACACCTTTCTGGTGGGGTGTTTGGCTTGTTGGCGATTTTGCTGAAGACCTTGAGGCCCGGAAGTGAGGGTCCCTGCTAGGCTGAACAGATTAAAAAAGAAATCGACAGAGGGTTGCACTTCTGCGTCATGACAGAAGGCAATAAAGGTGGCGATATGGATGTATGAGTTCGGGGCTAACTAACTGAAGCCGACGCCGATGAATTCGAGGAGGGTTGGAATAAACGGGTGAAGGGGAAAGCAGATCCCTTTCTCCATCAGGATCAGAGGGACGGCGGTCCAGCCGTCCATAATGTGGTACATCCGGTCACTGGTATTTAGGGCTTTCAGCTCATGGTAGGCGGGGATCTGGTAGTTGGTATGAATGGCGTCCATTACCTCCTCAATAAATCGGGAGATAGTGTTAATTTGGGGGAATTGGGTCGCGTCAGAGTATTCGCGTTGGGCTTTTTCATGATCACTTTCCATTACTATATCTGGCGGGGGGATACTTTTGATGGTGGTGGTTGTAATGGTCGCATTGGTGGAGATGGCAGTAGGAAAGGTGATTGGAGTTGCGGTGGCAGTAGTAGCAGGTGCTGAAATGGATGATAAAGGAATGGCAGGGATGGGGTCAGCAGTGCTGGGGAGGGAGCCGGAAGGGTTGCTTGAGGATGCCATTGCTGTGTATCTGAGTAGCTTAGAAAATGTAGGGTGCTATTTGCCGGAGAAGAAGAGTTGAGAGAGAAATGGGAATTTTCAAAATCCGTAAAGTATAAACGGAAGGGTGTTGGGAGAGTTTTATTATATCCTTTTCAAAATCCATAAAGTACCCGGATTTGGGGGTGTCGCAGGTTTGTATCAGAGCTTTAGGTTATGAACCTTAGGCCGGGAAACCTTAGGTAGTAGCTTTATAGAAGATCGAAAAGATAGTGATGATAGTTAAGATAATAAACTACCTTATGTGCTATGTGTTTATGTTTATGTACCCGAGGAGTATCGATCGATATCACGTGATAATTAAACTTTAAAATTTTGTATCAGGATGACGAATATTGGAGAGTCCAGTCAGGCTAGGAAGGAGTTACCCCAGATGCCTAGGGATGAGGAGCCCCGAGACATCCTTACAGTCTGGGAGTAGTCGGTTCAGAGAGAGCCATCTCCATTGATCATCGTAGTTGGTCAAGAGCATGAGCCAGTCTTTGACCGAGATGACGAGGATGAGTCAGAGGAGGAGGAGGATCCTAAAGAGGAATTTCCACCTAACTCTATTAGCGCTGTGATGTACGAGGAAGTCTACGATCACAACATTGAGCTACATGGTCGAGTCAGAGAGCTTGAGGAACTGGTGGACGAGAGTCGGACTACCATACAATAGAGGGAGGAGACAATTCAAGAGCTAGACGATGAGCTTGGAAACTCGAAGTGGGATCTAGTCCACGTGGAGAGTGAGAGGGATGATGTACTGGCTGAGCTAGCGAAACTGAAGAACGACATCAAAGAGGAGTCAGCAAAGCGTGCCAGAGCTGAGGATGCTTTCTTGAGGGCTACTCAACGTGCAGATCGAGCTGAAGACGAGGTTCAAGTGAAGAAGGCCAAGATGAGGGAGACAGACTATGCTTTTCATTCGGCGATAGATAGGGCCCAGGATCGTGTCTTTTATTACCTAGCTCAGTTCAAGGATTTATCGTGGTATATGGTGGATCACAGAACAGTGTTCCGGGTGATGGAAAAAGAACGTGGAGAGGCTGTATGACGTCTTAACATGCCTATAGTAGAGTAATAAATTATGTGTTTCTTATGAATTAAATAAATGTAAATTCTAGAATTTGAGATAATAATGGGATAAGATAATGATGTAATCCTGCAACTTGTTTCAATTCAGGAATGAGATGTAAATAGCAGAGATGCTATCTATTCTATGTTTTAAAACTATAAATGAATAAATAACGAAGTTTAATGACGTGTTATGTGTCCAAGTGTGAATTGATTTATTTTAAATGTTTAAGTTGAACTTGAATATTTAAAAGATGAGTAAGGGATCTAATAAGAGTATGTCTTAACAGAAAGATGCTTCCTAAAAGAAGACCTACACGTCAATAACCAGAGGGTTCGACTAATAACAACAACAACGATGGGGCGAATGCCAATTCGGTTCAGCAACTGGTGAACCTACTGACGAGAGCGCGTGCGAATCAGCTGCAAGTTCAAGCAACTACATTTAAGGAATTCAAAGCAGTAGGACCGTCAAAATTCCAGGGATCGATGAACCCGATAGAGGCCCAGACGTTGGTGATGGAGATGGAGAAGGTCTTCAATGTGGCCAAAGTTAGCGATGACCAGAAGACGGCTTTTGTGACATTCATGTTGAAGTCGGAAGCTAGTTACTGGTGGCAGGCTAACAAGACTAGGAAAGGAGAAGGAGTGATAGCGTGGGATAGATTCAAAGAGATGTTCTTTGAAATGTATTTCCCAATAAGCTCGCAGAACCAGATGGAGGTTCAGTTCCTAGAGCTGAAGCAGGGAACAATGACGGTGCTGGAGTACGCCGCAAAATTCAACGAGCTGGCAAGGTTTGCACCATACCAGGTCAGTACCGATGAGAGGAAAGCAAGAAGATTTAAGCAGGGATTGAAGCCCTGGCTCTACAGTAAAGTCTCCATATTCCAGCTGAACACATTTGCAGCTGTGTTGGAAAAGACGATCATCACAAAAGGTGGGGGCGATGCCCTGGCTAAATGTAGTCAGGACCAGAAGAAGAAGAAGAATGAGACAAAAAACAAGGCTGGTGGTAGCAGTGCTAACAACTAGAAAAGGAAATGGAACGACAATACATCTGTTGGGAGTCAACAGGGAAGCCAGCAGAAGAAGAGAATTGAAGCATGTGCTACATGCAAAAAGAGTCACACTGGAGTGTGCTTGAGGGGAAGGCGAGTATGTTTCAACTATAGTCAGGAAGGCCACATTGGGCGGAATTGTGCTAACCCGAAGAAGGGAGCTTGCTATACATGTGGATCTAGGGATCACATGGCCCAAAGTTTCCCAAGGAAGCCTGCAGGAGGGTCAACAGGAAGTGGAGGAAATGGTAGCGGCAGCATCTTGGTTATCGCTGGACCACCATCGATGAGCCGAGCCACTGCCAGAACATTCAACATGATCGTGCAGGATGCCGTGCAGTCAATGGATGTGGTGTCAGGTATTATTCTGGTCAATAGTATTAATGCTTACATATTATTTGATTTAGGTGCTACTTGTTCGTACATATTTGATGACTTTACTAAGACATTAGACTTACCTAAAGAGGAATTAGTTTACCCTTTGAGCATAGAGATTGCGAATAGAGAAGTTATTCCTGTTAGGTTTGTACACAAGGACTGTAGGTTGAACATTAAGGGTCATGAGTTAATGGTAGATTTAATTCTGATAAAACTTGGGGAGTTCGATGTTATATTGGGTATGGATTGGTTGTTCAACCGTGGAGTGGTAATTGATTGCCAGAAGAAGTCTGTAAACCTTAAAAATCAGTCGAAGGTAGTGTTTTATGGTAGCAAATTGCCTAGACAAGCGAGTTGTCTGACAATTATGTAAGCCAAGAAGTTATTGAAGCAAGGTTGTGTAGGGTACTTAGCCTAAATAGTGGATACTTGTAAGGAGAATCCGAAGATTGAAGAGATATCAGTGGTTAGAGAGTTTGTGGACTTATTTTCAAACTATTTGCCAGGACTTCCGCCAGATAGAGATATAGAGTTTGTGATCGACTTAGCACCGGGGACTGCTCCGATATCGAAAGCCCCGTACAGAATGGCTCCGATCGAGATGAAGGAGTTGATGGGTCAACTATAGGAATTGCTGGACAAGAAGTATATTCAGCCAAGAGTTTCACCGTGGGGAGCGCCAGTATTGTTCATGAAGAAGAAGGATGGATTGATGCGGCTATGCATTGATTATAGGGAGTTGAACAAAGTCACGATCAAGAATAGTTATCCTTTACCAAGGATTGATGACTTGTTCTATCAACTGAAGGGTGCTAGATACCTCTCGAAAATAGATTTGAGAAGTGGGTATCATCAGTTGAAGGTGAGAAGAGAAGATATACCGAAGACGGCTTTTAGAACTTGGTATGGGCATTACGAGTTTTTGGTGATGTCATTTGGTCTAACGAATGCACCAGCAACATTTATAGACTTAATGAATAGGGTGTTTAAGCCATTTCTAGACAAGTTCGTAGTGGTGTTCATAGATGACATGTTGGTCTATTCCAAAACTAAGGAGGAACACACTGCACATTTAAGGCTGATATTAGAATCGCTGAGACGGGAGATGCTTTACGCGAAACTCTCGAAGTGCAAATTCTGGTTAGAACGTGTGCAATTTCTTTGCCACGTGATTGACAAAGATGAGATTTCAGTGGATCCATCGAAGGTTGAAGCTATAATGAATTGGGATCAGCCGAAGACACCATCAGAAGTGAGGAGTTTCTTAGGATTAGAAGGTTACTACAGAAGATATATTCAAGACTTTTCCAAAATCGCAACTCCATTGACAAATTTGACTCGGAAGATGGTTAAGTTCGTTTGGACAGAAAAGTGTGAGGAGAGTTTCTAGGAACTGAAGAAGAGGTTGAGTACTGCACCTGTGTTGTCTTTGCCGGATAGTACAAGAAATTTTGTGGTATACAGTGATGCTTCACATAAAGGATTAGGTTGTGTGCTGATGCAGAACAACAATGTCATTGCTTATGCATCACGTCAACTGAAGGATTATGAGAAAGGGTATCCGACCTATTACTTGGAATTGGCGGCAGTAGTGTTTGCTCTGAAGATATGGAGACACTACTTATATGGAGATAAGTTATACATAGATCATAAGAGTCTGAAGTATATCTTTACACAAAAAGATTTGAATATGTGCCAAAGGAGATGGTTGGAGCTTATCAAGGACTACGATTGTGAAATTCTATACCATCCAAGTAAAGCTAACGTTGTTGCCGACGCTTTAAGCAGGAAGGGTCGGGAGAAGTTAATGATATTAACTAATAAGTATCAGTTGATAGAAGAGATGGCTAAGTTGGAGCTAAAAGTTAAGTGTCCGAAGGAGTCGGATGAGAAATTATTCCAAGTAACTACCGGTTCAAGGTAAAAGAGGCACAACTTTGAGATGAGGAGTGTGAGAAGATTCGGAAGAGAGTAACCGATGGTGAAGAGATAAAATTCAAGATTGATAACGATGGACTGCTACGATTTGAAGGGAGAATCTGGGCACCGCCAGTACCAGAAGTCAAAGAGGAGATTTTGAGCGAAGCTCACAGTTCGAGATATTCAATTCACCTTGGGAGTAGGAAGATGTACCAAGATCTCAGACAACATTTCTTGTGGTCGAATATGAAGAGAGACATTGCTGAATGCGTTGCGAAATGTTTAACGTGCCAGAAGGTCAAAGCAGAACACCAGAGGCCAAGTGGATTACTACAACCGTTGGAGATTTCAGAATGGAAGTGGGAACATATCACGATGGATTTTGTGGTTGGTCTTCAAATGACTCAGATAGGTTTCGATGCGATATGGGTTATAGTGGATCGACTGACGAAGTCAGCGCATTTCTTACCTATCAAGATTAGATTCAACTTGGATTAGTTGGCAAAGCTGTACATAAAAAAAATTATTTCTAGACACGTTCCGGTATCAATTGTAACAGACAGAGATCCGCAGTTCACGTCAAATTTTTGGAAGCAATTACAAGAATGTTTGGGAACACAATTGCGAATGAGTACGGCATACCATCCTCAGACTGATGTCTAGAGCAAGAGAACGATTCAGACTTTAGAAGATATGATAAGAACTTGTGTTATGGACTTCAAGGGAAGCTAGGATGATCATCTACCGTTGGTAGAGTTTGCCTACAACAATAGTTACCATATGCAAGTATTGGCATGCCGCCTTACGAAGCATTATACGGTAGGAAATGCAGGACTCCATTGTGCTGGGATGAGGTTGGTGAACGACAGCTGTTGGGACCGAAATTGGTGCAATAAACTGCTGAGATCGTCAAGATAATCACAATGAGATTGGTTGCTGCTCAGGACAAACAGCAGAAATATGTCGATTATCATCGTAAGAATCGAGAGTTTGAAGCAGGAAGCTTCGTTTTTCTAAAGGTATCTCTTTGGAAGGAAAAGATTCGATTTGGCAAGAAGGGGAAGCTCAGTCCCCGATTCATTGGACCTTTTAAGATACTGCGAAAGGTTGGTGAGGTAGCTTACGAAGTTGCATTACCTCCGAAGTTAAATCATATTCATAACGGTTTCCACATTTCTATGTTGCGGCCATACAAACACGATTACAAGCATGTGATAGAGTATGAGCCTTTACAGTTTGATAAAGACTTAACTTATAAAGAAGTTTCTATTCAGATAGTTGACAGGAAAGAACAAGTACTTAAAAATAAAGTGATACATTCTGTTAAGGTAATATGGAGGAACCACAGTGCTGAAGAAGCTACGTGGGAACCCGAAGATGTTATGATAAAAACTTATCCCCAATTATTTGTCTAATTTCTTGTATATCGATTTTGGGGATAGAATCTTTTTAAGGGGAGAAGAATGTGACGAATGAGGGTTTTTTTTTTGTTTTTTGTTTTTTTGTGATTTTGGGGACAGAATCCTTTTAAAGAGGGAAGATTGTAACAAACGAGATTTTGTATATTAATTTTAAATATTTATTAAATTAAATAAATATTTTAATTGCTTTAGTTATTGAGTTAAATAAATAATTGATGTGATTATGTATGGAGTAATTTAATTAAGTACAATATGTTAATTAAACTGATATGTAATAATTTTGTGGTGTAGTTCTAATTTAATTGAGATAATTAAATTAGATAAATATTATATGATATTTGTTACATGAGATTATGATTAATGAGTAATTATAATTGTTATGTGGCAATTTTATTTAGTTAATTGATGTTAGCTTTAATTTAATTAAATTAGGATAGTAAGATTTAATTAGATAAAGTGTGACATTAGAAACTATGTGTTAAAGGAGTTATTAAAATAAAAAAAAAGAATTTTAATTCAGTTTTACCAAACAAGGCCCTTAAATCTGTTTTAATTCTGTTTTACCAAACATAGCCTTAGCTCCTAAAAATCTGTTTTAAAAAATAAAGAGGTTTTGCCAAACAAGCCTTATGGCTTTTGGGTTTTAAAAAGTTGTAACTGACATATTATTAATATTATATATTAAGTATTTGTCAGTTATATATTATATGTAATTATATGTATTATATCTATATTGTCAGTTTTATATTATACGTAAGTTATAAATAAGAGTTAGAAGAAGAACAGAGTAGGAGAGTTAGAGAGAAAAGAAAGAAGAAGAAAGAAAGAGGAAGAAGAGCTTTGAGAGAATCAAAACCCATCATCACCATCTTCATATTCTTTCTCTATCGAGCAAAGGTATAATCTAATTTTAAGTTTTGTTCTTTATTGTTCTTCATATTTTTAAGTTCTCTGCAACTTGTTTTTTGTGAGAATTCATGTAAATATAGTTTATATGTGTTAAATTGTATGTATAAACTATTATATATGTTTTGTTTGAGTAATTAAACTATTCAATTCATGTAAATATGATGAACATAAAGAAATCATGTTCATAGCAATTTACAATAAAATATTTTGAAAAACGGTTTCTTAAACATCAAAATTATGTTTGATTATGATATGTGATATAAATTAAGTTTAGATTATGATAATATGTTAAGAAATGAAATTAACATGATTTGAATTATGTGTTTTGGTTGAAAAACAAACTCACAGTGTTAATTTTCTTCAAGAACGCTTAACAATGGTGTTTTCTTCAAAATCATAAAATTAAGAGTTTTGATTATGTGTTGTGGTGTTTATGTATATTAAAAACATGTTAGAAGTTTAAAGTTATGATTTTATAAAGTTTTATATGCATTATATGTATTAAATTATGAGTTTGGTGCGAGGAAATATGCCAAATTGGGCTTTTTCCTGCACAAGTTCGCGAGCTAATTTTTCACCAGCATGAACACCCGCCCCATCGGGCTTTTTACCAGCCCTAGCAGGCTTCCTTGCTGTCCGAAATTTTGTTTTGTGTGTTTAAGCCCTAATATAAGGAATTAACTAAATGTAATGAACTTGATGACATGTTAAGTGTATAAAACAATAATATAACATATTGTTGACATGTATAAGACAAATTGAAGTCTCATATTAACAAGTTATGTGTGAATTTGGATATTATTGTCGTAAGGTATGATGATGATAGTTTAAAAGATTAGACACATGTGTTATGCATGTTGTGAGTTTAGATTCACGTTATGTGGTTAGTTAGCAAGTTAAGTTTACGAACCACGTTGTTAAGTTGAACTTATGTGAGAAATTCAACTGTTAAACGTAGTGGTTATGAAACTAATCGATATTATAAATGTAATATAATATGTAGGATAATTGTGGAATGTGATTGTAAATTGTAGCTAGTGCATGAGGCAAGTATTCTATCCCTAATATACTATTGTTGAGCAAGTGTTCTAAACTCAAATTTTACTTTTATTGAAGAAGTTATTCTATCCTTTCTTGTTATAATTATGCAAGTTATTTTACTCTCTAAATTCCATATTGAGCAAGTATATTATTGAAGTTCATTATTGAAATAATGAGACCTTGACTTAATTATTCAAGTAAGGTCTATTCTATCTTTCAAATGCTTTAAGTTTATTTCTAAAGCATTACTGTTGCATATGATGTCTATTGTTATGACTCATAGCTATTTCGCAATTCTTTTATTATTGAATTTTTATTTATTTTAAGTTGATTCAACTACTCCTTAGTTGATGATAGTTGAACTCTAAATTACCTTTTGAGCTTATCTAAACCAAACTTTCTTTGGTATGGACTTGTTAATGAAAACTAAGATGAACAACCCTAGTAATAGGTAAGAAGGTTGTCATACAGTTGTTGAACAGTCATCTCATGTAGGTTCTTTAACTCTCTGATTGCAGTGGTCTTGGCATCCCACTTGCTTGGTAAGGACCTTATGAAATTGATGACTAGATCTTTGTTGGGATAGATCTTTCCATAAGCTCTAAGAGAGTTGAGTAGTGTAGTGAATCGCTCATATATGGAAGTGACATTCTCTCCTGTAACATGAGTAAACATCTCACACTGTTGGGTCAGTAGAGATTGCTATTTTCTCTGACTTCTTCAGTTCCTTCATACATGATGAGCAGTGATTCCCAGACTTCCTTGGCAGTTTTGCAGTTGACCACGTTCTCAAACAGATTGTCTTCTAAAGACTGGAACAAGATGTTCTTAGCCTTTTTGTCTAGCTGGACATCTTTTTTCTCGGTTTCAATCCATTCTGCTTTGACCATGACCACAACTCTGTTTGGATCTTTAGGAGTTAGTGCAAGCCTTGTTGGAACATAGGGCCCATTTAGAACGGTTTTAAATAGATCATCATCTATTAAATTCATGTATGCTTGCATTCGAACTTTCCAGTTGGGAAACTTATCTTTGTTGCACATAGGTGGCTTGCTGCCTCCACCTGTCTTGGTCTCGCTTATCAGATGAGTCATTGGATCTACTCAAGCTTTGTAGGCTTCGTTTAAGAGAACCTGCTTTAATACCAATTGTTAGTTCTCAAAGGCACGTTAGTTATCTAGAAGGGGGGTTGAATAGATATTTTAAAATTTTCTTTGTTTAAAATACTTTGTTAGTATTGAATATACTGACAGCAGTGAAATATATATTTGTTCCCCTTCAAGATATTGCAGTTATGGTTTGATAAGCAGTTATAGCAGTTAATGAGAGACAAAGAGACATAGAGGTTTTAAGTGGTTCAGAGCACACAAGGCTCCTAGTCCACTCTTCTACTCAACGAGTAGGAAATCCACTAAGGATATCTCTTACAACTTGACTCACTTAGATTCTTTCAAGGCCAGCAGCCTTGGAACTTCTCTTAGTTCACTTTTGAACTCTTCAAGTCCAGCAGACTTGGTATTTCTCTTAGTTCACTCTTGAACTCTTCAAGTCCTTCTGACTTGGAACTTCACTTGAGTTGATAGTTGTATTCTGGGGTGTGCTACTCAGTTGCAATTAAGCATCAGTTCTGAAGAACTGAGTAGCGAAGCAAGCCTTCCTCTTTCAGGATTCGTAGAGTTAATCGTTGAGTGTTCTTGAGCTTTTCTCGTTGTATATTCTTTCTTTGCTTATCTTGCTTGCTTAGTCTGAATCCTTGTCTGATTTCCTTATAAAAGAGCCATTCAAAATGTATGCATTTGAATGCTTCTATTGCAGCATTAAATGCTTCAGACGTTTCTGTGCAGTTGATGTTGACATCCTGCTTTTCTGCTACTGAGCCGTCAGGCCCACTGACACAGCAGACTGCAACTTCACCTAACACCTGAAAAGGTGTTTTTAGCAGGCAGTTTAGTCCTTTCCTTAGCTTCTTCAATACGCTTCTTTGATTTATACTAAGGATGAATATGGAATTATTGGGACCATCAAATTGTCAACGACTATAAGCCTTTCTTCATTTGTTGCTCTTCCTCCCTTTATCAGAACTATGAACTTTGATGCTGACTGGAGGAACACCACGATTGTAGTCATTGAACCATAATCGTTGTGTGTTGGTTTGCACAGGCTGGACTCAGACTTGATCGTAGAGAACACTACGATTTCTCTTAAGCTCTTTGGTAGACTACGATTCCTTGTTGCTTGTCTTGCAGACTCCACGCTTCTGAGAGCACACTGCGATTCTTGACTTAGCTCGGCAGACGCTCGGATCATCTTCATGATTCTCAGTGTGGCTTTCAAGGCAGAGTACGATTCTTCGATGCTTTCACTTAAACTCCACGAATCTTGACTTGGCCTCTGCAGACTTAGTTTCCTTGGCAGACTATGATTCTGGACATCTTCATTTAAACTCCACGATTCTGCCTTGGCTTCTGTATGCTGCCTTTGAAAGACTACGATTCTGTCAAGACTTTAACTTTTACATCTCAAATAGATCAACCTAACAGTTTTGATCTTTTCTTCTATACATTTATTTACATAAATGATAAACATTAAAGCTCAGATCAACCTAACAATTTTGATCTATCATCTAAGTCCTTGTATATATGATCATCGAAGGAAGTTACACTTAAGCATTTATATTTACTTTAAACATCAAATTTGAATATGCAATTCCCAACAACCCGTTCAGAAGTAGTATCGCCAATAGGGGCATTCGGTCACTTGAAGGAAGTCCAGTTCGGCAGTTTGTATATTTTTGGTCCTCGGACATAGAACCAGTCTTTGTGCCATCCTTTGTTGCTGGAAGGGGCATCCATCAGAGGACGCTTCTCGATCTTGGCGTTGGGTTTTGTAGGCTATTTGCTGACGGCTTTGAAGCCGGGTTCACGAGAATTTTGTAGCATGAATAGAGAGAAGAACAGGTCGATGGATGGAGCCACTTCGGCCTCGTGGCAGAAGGCGAAGAAGGTGATGATGTTGATGTAGGAGTTTGGCACCAGCTGGGAGAAGCCGATGCCAATAAACCCTATGAGGGTCAAGATGAAGACGTGAAGGGGTAACCGAACTCCTTTTTCTAGCAAGGTCAAGGGTAGGGCGGTCCAGCCGTCCGTTCGGTGATACATACGGTTGGTGGCGGTTGGGGCTTTCAGCTGGTGGGTGTCAGGGATTTGATAATGTTCACGGATAACAGCCAGATCTACCTCAGAGATTCAAGATGGGGTGTTGGCATGGGGGAATCGGGCTTTGTCAGAGTACTCTCGTAGCACCTTCTGGAAATCCATTTCGGTTGGCTCCATGACTTGAGTAGTTGCTTGAATGGTGGTCGTCACGGCGGTAGAATCAGTGGTGACCTCGCTGAAAGTGGGGGTGCGAGGGGTGGATGATGTGGCTACGGTGGTGATAGGTGGGGCTGGAATGGTGGAGAAAGGGATGACACTGATGGGTTCTGTGGAGGTAGGGGAGAATTAATCTTTGGAGTTTTGGGAGGCTGCCATTATCTTCATGTTGGAGAGACATAGTTACAGAGAAAGGGTTTTGCCGGAAAGGAGAATTCGAGGAGGAAGAAGATTCTGAAAGAGAGGAAGATGAGGTTTTTTGAAATCGGTAGGGAACTGATTGAGATGAGGGTGTTTTGTTGTCGCGTCTTTTCGGGTTTGCCCGAATATCAAGGGATGACTCATTAATAAGGGAAGTGACGGGGCATGTGGGGAGTTGAGGGGATGCTCCAGCATGGGCTGCTGGTTAGGGGGTGTTAGACCGTGTGGGCAGTGGGCTGCTTGTTAGTGGTTGTTGGGCCATGTGATGAATGGGCTGCTGTCGAGTGGATTAACCCGGCTTGGTGGGGAACGGGCTGCTGAATGTTGGGTCAGCTTGGCCTGGTGATGAGTGGATTGATGAATTTGTATGTTGGGCCATGTTTTATATACTTTTCCATTAAATGTTTCATTTAATGGAAGACTGGGGGGCAATGTTGGGCCCAGAATATTTGGGCCTGGTACATGGGTTGGGCCTTGACCGTATTGGGCGAGCTTGGGTCCGGATAAAGGAATGTTTGGAGGGATTACTAATTCCATGTGGATTCTAATTATGGAAAGAGGAGTTGGGGTTTGAACCAACTTCCTTATTTCTAGGAGATTTGGTGCAATCCTATTATAGAATGATATATGGGGGAGCCCTAATTCGATATGGAGATGGATTTTAGGGAGATAGATTCTAGGGAGAAGGTGAGAACACTATAAATACATGGCTTTATCCTGATTTTAAGGTACACACATTATTATTACTTTCCAGCACTATAACATTACGTCACCGTTGTTAACTTTAATCAGCCTGTACTTATTCTCACACCGGAGCTATCCCCCGGCGGCCCAAGCCATCAAGCTTCTGGTGTTTACCCGTTTTTGTGCAGAATTGGACGCGCTTTGGTGATTGGAGCGCGTGGACTAATCTTGGCGTTAACAGATGGAAAAAAAATGGAAGAAAAAAATTAATTTTTTTGTTCGATTCTTTGTTATTGAGTTTTTTAATGAACAGAAACAAAAAGAAATTGATGAAAAACTTAACCACTTCTCATGTCAATTTTTTCCATACAAAAATGAACGAATTTAGATGAAAAACTAAATAATATAAAATCATCTTTTATAATCTCTATAATACCATTTAGATTATAATCATAATAAAATTAATATAAGGGTAATTTAATAACTTAAATGTAAAATTAAAGTTTCCTTTTTTTCTTTATAAACTTATTAACAACATGAAAGAAAATATACAAGTTTTTTAATATATATTTTTCTATTTTTTTCTTTTCCTTTATAACTTAATTATGTTTTTCCATTTCTTTTCGTTTTTTGTCCCATACTCAGAAAAAGAAACAAGTGTTAATATTGTACAGATTGTTAAAATTTCTTTCTAAAGGGGACAATCAAAATATTGACTAAATTCCAAATTAAATCCTAAACTTTAATCATAAAATTGATTTATACCCTAAATTTTATTTTAAATTAAATGCACCCTAAATTTTGAGTTTTAATACAATTTGCACTTTTCACACTAAAATTTAGGGTGTAAATTATTTTGATGTAGAGGGTGCGGAGAGTACAAATTATTTTGAAACTCAAAAGTTTAGGGTGCATTTAATTCAAAATAAAATTTAGGGTGCAAACCAATTTTAGGGTTAAAGTTTAGGGTTCAAATTGGAGATTAGTCCAAAATACTAAGTAGAGAAAAGAGTTAAACTTTAGGTCAAGTTGACTTTTAGTTTAAAAAACTCTTACATTATATTTTTGTGAGTTTTGGGTAGAATATAAACAAATATAAATTATTTTTAATCATGATGCATGGAGAAGGAAAAAATCTTAATTTTTAAATATTAACTATCACTTTACTTTTATATTAAATCTTCTTGTGTTTGTAAAAAAAGGGTAATGTAGGGAAATAATTGTATACTTTCAAAAGTTCGGATGTTTTATCTGATCAAATTATCGACTGTGTAGACACGAAGACGACTGATATCAGGGACAAAGCTAAGTGTAGACCGGAGGGGGCCACGACCCCCCTCCCCCCAAGATTTGAAAATTATATAAAGTCCACTTGTTCATTTATCAAGTTGTTCATGAAGTCGCTTCTGATTGCAAATTAATTTCATTATTAAATTCATTATAATTGTAGGTTTGTATAATTAAAACATAATATTGTATATGTGTTATTCTAATTGAATGATATATTTGTATCTAGGTAACCAACTAACACTTTTATTTTTTATTTTTTTATTCTTTGTTTATTTTATGAAACTTGATATTTTAATTTTTAAAAGTTTAATGAGTGATCATAATATTGTATATGTTAATTCCAATTGCATATTCAATTTGTTTTCCGGTAACCAACTAAAACCCTTACTTATTATTTTTTTTGTTTTAGAATCATGGAAAAATCACATACTATTGATTCAATTTTCAAGAGAAAGCAATCAAATTATGTTAACACATCTCTGCTTACTCCTGAGCCTAATGTTCAAACATCTCCGTCTACCCCTGAAAAAGAACAACGTTGTCTAAAATCACCAATAATTAAAGGTAAAAAATGGATATTAATTATTCGGAACGTGGTCTTGGAAAACGTATCGAAATATGGAAATGTCGTGGTGATTTACTTGATGAAGTTCGACGAACTTACATCAATTACGGTCCATATTAATGCATTCTTTCCGAATACTCTTTTTTTAAATATATATTATATTGTTAAGAAAATTCTTGGCCCCCTCCAAGATCAAATCATGGCTTCGTCCCTGACTGATATTATCTTACAATGGATAGAGAATTGTAGGTGGAGACACGAATAGGGGTGCTCAAAAAATTTGATTTTTTTAGTTTTTTACCGAACCGGTTGATATCGATATTGGCGGTACCGATTTTTTTCATTACTAGTTTTTTGGTTTTTTTACACTTTTCGGTACCGGTAGCGGTAATGAAATTTTTGAATTTGGTAAAAATCGAAAAAACTGAAAAATCGAATTCTAGCAGCCACAGAAAGCAATCATTCATATATATTGTTTATTTTCTGCTGCTCATCCCTTTCAAAGAATGAGAGACGTAATTACGTGTTGAGAAAATGACTGCTACAATGGAACATGTATTTGGATAGATGGTGCTTTGAGCTGAGCTACTTTTCGGGTGTGTGGCAAACTTACTTGTAGGAGGCTTGGTGCCAAATTTAATTTTCTTTTCTTTTCTGCCGGAGATTATTATTATTTTAATAAAATAACTAAACCTAATTTCTTAGTTTTAAAAAAATTTATTAATATATATAAAAAATTATTTAATTATTTAATTATTGCGGTATAATCGAAAACTGAATCGAAAAAATCAGTACCGATTTTGTACCGAACCGGTACCGAAACAGGTTATTCGGTATCGGTACCGGTTCTTGGTTTTCGGATATTTTGGGATCAATACCGATTCGGTATTTTCGGTACCGATTCAGTTTTTTATCGATGAGCACCCCTAGACACGAAGGTCACTGGTGTTAATATGCAATGATGACTAGAGAGACAAAGGTTTAAGCTATGTGGTTGTGTTTGACTTGACGGGAACATCATGATTTTAACTGAGAAATTTTTAACACCTCAATCGCACATTAAAACATGCGAAACATATTAATATGTATAAGAATTCAAGATACCACCCATAATAACTTTAGTCATAATCTATTGGATGAAACTATAATGTCTTAAGATGACATAGAAAGATACTAATAAAAAAATAGATTAGATCCCGACACTTTATGATTTAATGTAAGACCCCAAATTTTATTAATAAAGATTTAATTTTTTTATATATTATTTTGAAATAGTAAGGTGTTGATTTGATAAATGTAATAAGTTATGGATGAAATGTGCAAATATCTCAAAATAAGCAAGTGGTTATAAAATATTCATTGTTGTCGGGGAATATTCGTTTAGTCGTGGAATATTCTTGTTGTCGGAGAATATTCATACGACGGCGCAACCATTTGTGGGCCCCACAACGAAATAACTGTTGGATATAGAAAGCGACAGAAATAACATTTTTATAAAATAACGGCGTAGTTTTTACCGTTAGTACTGTTGAAATACCCGGTGGTTAAAATACAGTAATACGCGGTGTTGCACAGTAGCACACGGTATTACACAGTATTTTGAATTATTAATTCTTATGTAGAAAGGCACTTACTCAATTATTGTTACAGTAATTACTGTTCAATATTTTATATTATTGATTCAATAATTGCATAATATTTTATTGGTTCAATATTGGTACGTTGATATTTTATATCAATAAGTGTTACTTTGCTATTTTATATTAGTGATTCAATAATTGTCATTGCACAATATTTTAAATTATCAAATCAATAATTCATATTATTTGAATAATATTATTAGAAAACATTATTGGCAATGTCTAAGAAGGTTCTGTCTAGAAAAGGGGTTGATTAATTGCGCGCCCGTAAGGAGAAATCCTTATCGGAAGGCCCCATCTTTCTTGAGAACGATCTGGTTGTCATTATTGTGGTTCTGTAATATTATTTGTGAATAATAATTATTGATAAATATGATAAGTAAATATTTATTCAATTTGAATTTAAACGGAGAAAGTTTTCAGCAAAAGTGACAGTTATTGAGAATGATTATTTTATTTGTTCTGATAAAATAATTTATTCAAATATATTATTATAATATTACATTATAAGTGTGTAATGTGATAATATAATAATATAATACTGATGATATTTTTACAACAAATTCACGATATATGACTAAAATGAGGTGGAAGAGAGAAAATAAAATTTGAAATTCTATTAATAATTATAAATATTTTAATATATATATATATATATATATATATATATATATATATAAACATGTGGTGGAATTCATTATTTTAAAAATAGAGGCTTTGAAATTTTGAGTGTGTTGAAGATTTTCAAGAGTAATGAGTGTGAAAAATCATCTGTATGTAAGTTGGGTTATTTTTTTGTTCGGAATTTAAAAAAACTTTCTTCTACAAAGTTGTAGAGAATTAAATTTCATATGGAATGGACATAAGGTTCTTATTTTTCTGATAAAGGGGCTATTTATTATGAATTATTGAAGTTTCAAAAATAAATATTTTTTTTTCATATTTCATATTATGAAAGTAATAATATTTCATTTTATATTCTTAAATCTGAACTTACCATGTTAAGTATTGCTTCTATAATTCCTAAAATGATCAAAAATTTCTTGAGTTTTGCGCTTCATCTAGTATCATTTCACCGGAATAATTTTCTGAACTTTTTATGAAATTTTATAACTTTTCATTATGAGTTACTATTCACGGTAATTTTATTTTTTTATCTTTGATTGTATCCAAGTTTTGAACTTCATTCTTGAATTTTGCTCCGCAATTGATTATTACGGAGTATTATTGAACTTGGATAAACTAAATTACGAATCCCTAATCTTTGTCCTTTATCTCACTGGATTCGTTCCTTATATTATTTTTTATCATCCTCAGTCCTAAATGGTGATATAACTGAATATCTTTGGCCTGTAGTGCAAAGATGAATGATTACCTGATGAATATCTTTGGCCCGTAGTGCAAAGATGGACAGGTGTTGAGATAAACATGACCAACTGGTGATATAAATAAATATCTTTGGCCCATAGTGCAAAGATTAATATTTGATTCGAGATGTATATTGATTGATGTTACAGGGATAAAATATTGATAATGAACTTTTAAATCAAAGAAGATAGTAGACATCATTATCTACTTAACTCTTCTACTGAATTGTTATTTCCGCTACAGTTGTTGATCTAAAACTTGTTGTTCATAATATTTTATCTGATTTGTTGAAGACTAACGATAATTTATTCTTCATTATATTAGTCATAATATTCTTTACTGGGCTAGTTGAGCTCACCCTTTTCTTCTATTGTTCTCTTCAGGGAATGAGAATGTTGCGGGGACTAGTCGGAAAACAGTGTGATGATCAGAGTTAGATCTGTAGAAGTCCTCACTATTCTATAAAATAGTGGGATAATAATTATAATGAATAAGGAATAAATTTGAGTGTTTATATTTCGTATTATATATGATTTGTATTTAAGCTCATAGTTTGTGTGGTCGTATTTTGCACGACCGTTTGTTATAAAAGATTGTATTTGAATTTTGTACCATGTATTTGGCAACTCAGAATGGGTTGAGTATTGAACCTATTTTGGGGGCGTCATAGTTGGTATCAGAGCTTAGGGATATGATCTCTGGCGGAGATCTGATAATAGAACTAGAAGGGGAGAGACGAGTAAAACCTTCGCTAGTGTGTCCTACCTAAGCTTATTTGGTATTTAATTGGTCGGTTGGAACATAGGGTTAATATGTGATATATTAATTTCTTTAATTAACCCTTGTTTTATGGCAGTAATTGAGAATGACAGCTGAAAATCTAAACAATGGAGTGAATGAGATCGTTGAGACACCTTTAATCACCAACCAGGAGAACGTGCAACAGGAAGGCTATATTCCTCCTATAAACAACCCTACCGAAGAAACGATGAATGATGGGATGTTTAGGAGCTTTTTGCCGTTCATGCAAAGCCAGACGAGGGAGACTCGTGTTCATAATACAGGTAAAAATAACAACTCACAGCTTGTCACTGCCAAGCAGTTTAAAGAGTTGGGACCACCAGAGTTTTAGGGAAAGCCAGATCCAATCAAGGCAGAAAATTGGATTAAGCAAATTACCAAGATATTTGATGTCTTGGGATGCACGGAGGAACAGAAGGTTCCATTCGCCACGTTTATGTTCCGTGGAGAGGCAGATTACTGGTGGAAATCTGTGAAGCTTACCCAGCCTGCTGCACTCAAGATGTCTTGGGAAGAGTTTCAGAAACTGTTCAATGACAAGTATTTTCCAGAAAGTATTCGTCATATGAAGGAGGTAAAATTTATCAGACTGGAACAGAACAACATGACGGTGTCCCAGTACGAGGATAAGTTCGCGGAGTTATCCCGGTTTGCACCTCATTTGGTGGAGAATGAGGAACAAATGGCGCGGATGTTTCTGAGAGGTTTGAAACCAGAAATTCGTTAATATCTCATTTCTCATAAATTGTCTCTATATTCGGATGTAGTGAACAGGGTCCAGTTATTAGAACGAGATAATGATTATGTTCAACCAAGGGACAACAACCAAGGTCGTACCGGTGGCAGCAGTTATCGGAATAATGACAACCAGCAGGGAGGAAAGTATCATGACAGAAGCGGTAACCACTCCGGTGGTAATTGTGGCCATAATAATTGAAGGAGTGAGTCTGGGGGAGATTTCAAGAAGAAATGGTACAACAATGAGAACGTGAAAACATCGACAGCAGCACCAACATCAACTATTTCTAGGGAAGGAGAACGACCGTCGGTCGTATGCTATAAATGCAGGCAAGAGGGACACATCAGTCCCAACTGCACACAGCAATTCAAGGTGTGCTATAATTGTGGAAATGAAGGACATATAGCTCGAGTGTGTTCTGTAGCGAAACCAAGTCCAGCGGGGGTGGTGATTCCTAAGGCAGTTCCGGACAAGTCAAAGTCAGTTGTTCCTGGAAGAGCTTTTGTCGTGACTGCCCAACAAGCAAGGAACCCGAACGAGGTTATTACGGGTAAGCTGATAATAAACTCTTGCAAAGTTTACACCTTATTAGATACCGGTGCTACCCATTCTTTTATTTCACCTGCTTGTGCTCAACGTTTGAACTTGACACCTGAGAAATTAGACTTTGACTTATCTGTTGAAACTCCGTTGGGAGAAACCTTCGTTACATCTACAGTTTACAAATCTTGCTTGATTCAAATTGGTACCCTCACCCTACCTGTTGATCTTATATTTTTGAAAATACTTGCATTTGATGTGATTTTAGGAATTGACTGGTTAACCACTTATCTTGCCAAAATTAATTTTTTTCGTAAGGTTGTTAGTTTTCATATTCCTAACCAACCTGTTGTGCGAATTCAAACCACCAAACCACTAAAATCAGTCAATGTCATTTCAAGTCATAAAACTATTCGTTTATTAAAAAACGGATGTCAAGCTTTCTTAGCCCATGTCACTGATCTAAACCAGAATACTTTAGGTTTGAATGATATTTCTGTTGTTAATGAGTTTCCTGATGTATTTTTTGAAGAACTTCCCGGTCTACCCCAGAATATGAAATTGAATTCTTTATTGACCTTGAACACGGTACAAAACCCATTTCTAAAACCCCATATCGAATGACTCCTATTGAACTTCAGGAGTTAAAGGTCCAACTAAAGGAGTTGTTAGACATCGGTTTTATTCGTCCTAGTACATCTCCTCGGGGTGCTCCTGTTTTATTCGTAAAGAAGAAAGACGGGAGAATGCGACTTTGTATTGACTATCGAGAGTTAAACCATGTCACCATCAAGAATAGGTATCCGTTACCTCGTATTGATGACCTGTTCGACCAGTTGCAAGGTGCACAATTCTTTTCAAAGATCGATCTTCGTTCTGGATATCATCAGTTAAAGATTAAAACTGAGGATATTCCCAAAACTGCTTTCAGAACTCGATACGGGCATTATGAATTCTTAGTCATGTCTTTTGGATTGACTAATGCTCTTGCTACTTTTATGGATATGATGAACCGTGTATTCAAGGAATATTTGGATCAGTTTGTGGTTGTCTTTATTAATGACATCCTCATTTATTCCAAAAGCCGTGAAGATCATGAGCACCACTTGAAGCTGGTACTTCAAAGGCTTCGTGAAAACAAGCTATATGCCAAGTTAAAGAAATGTGAGTTCTGGCTTGAGGAGGTAGCATTCCTTGGGCACGTAGTATCAAAACGTGGAGTATCTGTGGACCCGGCGAAGATTAAAGCAATACAAAGTTGGGATCAACCAAAGTCGGTGACCGAAGTACGTAGTTTTCTGGGCTTAGCTGGTTATTATCGGAGATTCGTGGAAGAATTTTCTTGAATCGCTACTCCATTAACTCAGCTGACTCGGAAACATACGAAATTCATATGGAACAAGGAATGTGAGAAGAGCTTCTAAGAGCTCAAGAGAAGACTCATTTTGGCACCTATTCTGACAATACCATCTGGTTTGGATGGATTTGTTATCTACAGCGATGCTTCGAACAAAGGGTTAGGATGTGTTCTCATGCAATATAGGAAAGTCATAGCCTATGCCTCGCGACAACTCAAAGAATATGAGAGGAATTATCTTACTCATGATCTAGAGTTGGCTGCAGTCGTTTTTGCATTGAAGATCTGGAGACACTACCTGTATGGGGAGAAAGTGGAGATCTATACGGGTCATAAGCGCCTCAAATATTTCTTCACTCAAAAGGAACTCAACATGCGACAACGACGTTGGCTTGAGCTGTTGAAAGATTACGACCATACCATCCAATACCATCCTGAAAAAGTGAACGTGGTAGCAGACGCGTTAAGTAGAAGATCATATGCGGGAATGAGTGTGATGTTGTTAACACAAATGCCCATTTTGTGTGACTTACAAAGGATGGAGATAGAGTTCAAGACTTTGGGGACCCACGTGATGATGTCAAGTATACGCGTAGAACCAGCTTTGATTGATAAAGTTAAAGCTGCTAAAGCTACAGATCCGGAGCTAATGAAAATGAAGAAGAAAGTGCAAGAAGGTACTATTCCAGAAGCAAGAATCGATGAAGAAGGAATACTTCGAGTCAACTCTAGACTTTGTGTTCCTAAAGATTCTAATTTGAAGTATAGAATTATGATGGAGGCACACAACACACCGTTTGAAATCCATCCTGGGAGTACCAAAATGTATCGTGATCTTCGATATACATTTTGGTGGAGCAATATGAAGAGAGAGATCGCAGAGTTCATCTCGAGGTGTTTGACTTGTCAACGTGTCAAGACAGAGCATCAAGTGGCGAAGGGTCCATTGCAACCATTTGAGATTCCAAAGTGGAAGTGGGAGCACATTACCATGGATTTCGTTACAAGTCTTCCCAAGGTTTCTCAAGGCATAGATGCAATTTGGGTTATTGTTGACAGATTAACCAAGTCTGCTCATTTCTTGCCTATACGAGAGACTTATTCCCTTGAACGTCTTGCTCATATGTACGTGAATGATATTGTGAGATTGCATGGCATGCCAGTATCCATAGTTTCGGATCGTGACCCCAGATTTACTTCACGATTTTGGATCAGTTTGCAGAAACTATGGGCACGGATTTACGATTCAGTTCGGATTATCATCCTCAAACGGACGGGCAATCGGAAAGGACTATCCAAACTCTTGAAGATCTATTCAGACTCTGTGTTCTAGACTTCAAAGGGAGTTGGGATAAGTACTTACCATTGGTGGAATTCTCCTACAATAACAGTTATCAGGCAAGTATAGACATGGCTCCATTCGAGGCGTTGTATGGACGAAAATGTCGTTCTCCAATATGTTGGGACGAGGTGGGTGAAGCAACATTATTGGGACCTGAGTTAGTACGTATGACTACGAAAAAGATTCAAATGATCCGACAACGTATACAAACCGCACAAGATCGACAAAAGAGTTATGCAGATCTTCATCGAAAGGACGTGAAATTTAATGTTGGGGATCATGTGTTGTTACGTGTTGCTCCATGGAAAGGAGTTACAAGATTTGGTAAGAGAGGAAAGCTCAATCCATGATTCATTGGTCCATTTGAGATCATTGACCGAGTAGGAAATGTGGCCTATAAACTCGCTTTACCGCCTAGCATGTCTCGTGTTCATAACATTTTTCACATATCCATGCTACGTAAATATGTGAAAGACCCAAACCACATTATCAAGTTGGAACCAGACGAGATAGCCGAAGATTTAACATACGAGGAGGTACCCGTCAAGATCTTGGATAAGAAGGAACATGTTCTACGCTCAAAGGTTATACCTCAAGTCAAAGTTTTATGGAGAAACTATGAAATTGAGGAAATAACCCGGGAGTTAGAATCAGAAATGAAAGCGAGGTATCCTCACCTCTTCGACATACTAGGTACGTACGTCAATTTCGAGGACGAAATTTCATAAGGAGGGGAGGTTGTAAGACCCCAAATTTTATGAATAAAGATTTAAATTTCTTTATATATTATTTTAAAATAGTAAGGTGTTGATTTGATAAATGTGATAAGTTATGGGTGAAATGTGCAAATATTTCAAAATAAGCAAGTGGTTATAAAATATTCATTGTTATCGGGGAATATTCGTTTGGTCGTGAAATATTCTTGTTTTCGGGGAATATTCGTACGATAGTGCAGCCATTTGTGGGCCCCACAATGGAATAACTGTCGGATATAGAAAGCCACAGAAATAACCTTTTTATAAAATAACGGCATAGTTGTTACCGTTAGTACTGTTGAAATACCCGGTGGTTAAAATACAATAAAACGCGGTGTTGCACAGTAGTATACGGTATTGCACAGTATTTCGAATTATTGATTCTTACGTAGAAATGCACTTACTCAATTATTGTTACAGTAATTACTGTTAAATATTTTATATTATTGATTCAATAATTGCATAATATTTTATTGGTTCAATATTTGCTACGTTGATATTTTATATCAATAAGTGCTACTTTGCTATTTTATATTAGTGATTCAATAATTGTCATTGCATAGTATTTTAAATTATAAAATCAATAATTCATATTATTTGAATAATATTATTAGATAGCATTATTGGCAATGTCTAAGGAAGTTCTGTCTAAAAAAGGGGTTGATTAATTGTATGCCAGTAAGGAGAAATTCTTATCGGAAAGCCCCCTCTTTCCTGGGAACGACCTAGTTATCATTATTATAGTTCTATAATATTATTTATGAATAATAATTATTGATAAATATGATAAGTAAATATTTATTCAATGTGGATTTAAACGGAGGAAGTTTTCAGCAAAAGTGACAGTTATTGAGAATGGATATTTTATCTGTTCTGATAAAATAATTCATTTAAATATATTATTATAATATTATATTATAAGTGTGTAATGTGATAATATAATAATATAATAGTAATGAGATTTTTACAACAAATTCACGATATATGATTAAAATGAGGTGGAAGAGAGAAAATGAAATTTGGAATTCTTTTAATAATTATAAATGTTTTAATATATATATATATATATATATATAAATAAACATGTGGTGGAATTTATTATTTTAAAAATGGAGGCTTTGAAATTTTGAGTGTTGAAGATTTTCAAGAGTAATGAGTGTGGAAAAATCATCCGTATGTAAGTTGGGTTATTTTTTTGTTCGAAATTTGAAAAAACTTTCTTCTACAAAGTTGTAGAGAATTAAATTTTATATAAAATGGACATAAGGTTCTTATTTTTCTGATAAAGGGGCTATTTATTATGAATTATTGAAGTTTCGAAAATAAATATTTTAATATATATATATATATATATATATTATATAAACATGTGGGATAAATTGGTGGAGGCTTTGTTGAAATCATTCTTGGTGTGCTAAGCTTTGTCAAAAGTTGGGGGCTTGAAAATCACTCGTGAGAAATTTTTTTCAACCTTAGTGTGCCACACAATTCCTATAAATAGGGTGTTTAGTTAGAAATGAAAATAACACCAGAATCAAAAAATTTTCTCTCTATAATATCGAGCGTATTTCTTGTGAGTATTTAGATACTTTGAGTGTTGAGAACAGTGCAAGTTTTCGTCAGCATAATATCCGATATTACAGTCAAAACTACTCTCCTGTTAAGGTAAAGGATGTTATTTTTTTCGTAAATGATGTTATTTTCTTTCAATATTCATAATCAATATTTTTTTTTTCATATTCCATATTATGGAAGTAATAATATTTTATTTCATATTCCTAAATCTGAACTTACCATGTTAAGTATTGCTTCTATAATTCCTGAAATGATCAGAAATTTCTTGAATTTTGTGCTTCATCTAGTATCATTTCACCGGAATAATTTTTTGAACTTTTTATAAAATTTTATAACTTTTCATGATGAGTTACTATTCACGAGTTAGTATTCACGAGTTACTATTCACGGTAAAAAAAATATTTTTTTATCTTTGATTGTATCCAAGTTTTGAACTTCATTCTTGAATTTTGCTCCACAATTGATTATTATGGAGTATTATTGAACTTGGATAAACTAAATTACGAATCCCTAATTTTTGTCCTTTATCTCACTAGATTCGTTCCTTATATTATTTTTCATCATCCTCAGTCCTAAATGGTGATATAACTGAATATCTTTGGCCCGTAGTGTAAAGATGAATGATTACTTAATGAATATCTTTGGCCCGTAGTGCAAAGATGAATATTTAATTTGAGATGTATATTGATTGATGTTACACGGATAAAATATTAATGATGGATTTTTAAATCAAAGAAGATAGTAGACATCATTCTCTACTTAACTCTTCTACTGAATTGTTATTTTCGTTGCAGTTGTTGATCTAAAACTTGTTGTCCATAATATTTTATCTAATTTGTTGAAGACTAACGATAATTTATTCTTCATTATCTTAGTTATAATATTCTTTACTGGTCTAGTTGAGCTCACCCTTTTCTTCCATTGTTCTCTTCAGGGAATGAAATTGTTGCGGGGACTAGTCGGGGAACAGTGTGATGATCAGAGTTAGATCTGTAGAAGTCCTCACTATTTTATAAAATAGTGGGATAATAATTATAATGAACAAGGAATGAATTTGAGTGTGTATATTCCGTATTATATACGATTGGTATTAAAGCTCATAGTTTGTGTGGTCGTATTTTGCATGACCGTATGTTATAAAAGATTGTATTTGAATTCTGTACCATGTATTTGACGACTCAGAATGGGTTGAGTATTGAACCTATTTTGAGGGCGTCACATTTAGTTTATCATGGATTTTTATATCTTAACTATTCTTTAATTTTACAGTAGAAATCTTTCTCGTGTTATTGTAAAATATTGTCAGGTTAATTGTAATTACTCTTTAATTTTATAGTAGAAAACCCATTCATGTTATTTTGAAAAATCTTGCAAGTTGATTGCATAAAAATAAAGTGGTAAATAGTTTTTTAAAATTCTTTGATAAAATATTATCAAGTTAATTATAATTACTTTATTAATTAAAGTAATTTTAAAGTAGAACTCTCTGAAATTATTTTTAAAAATTGTTTTAATTTTTTTTAAAGGAGTATTTTTATTTGTATAAACTGTACACAAACCCTATTATAGGTTGGGCTAAGCAAAAAACGAATAAAACCGAATAATCGAATCGAACTGAACCATTTTTTTAACCAAATTATTTCGGTTATTCGGGTATATTCAGTTATAACCGTTTTATATTTCAGTTTTCGATTTCAAATATAAAAATTAGACTGATCGATCGGGTAACCGATTAACCGAATTAGAAACTTTTTTTTAAAAAAACTATTTTTAATTAGAATTTGATAAACTTTGTCATATGGATTATGTACTTATGTATTGTTAATATTAAACTAGTTTATGAATTATTATGATTGTGGATTGTAGTTAAATATTGTTTGAAAACTTTAGTGTGACATTTGAAATGATTTTTTTTGTTTTATGAAATTAAGTTCCTATTTCAATTATTAACTGAATATTATAATTCAGTTATTCGGTTAGTACTAATTTTGAATCCTTGTGAAAATAGTGAAATTATATGAAATTCGGTATTCAGTTATAACCGAATAGACTATTCGATTTGATTATAACCTAATATTCACCCTAATTATAGGGGTGCATAAAAATCAAGCCGGTCCTGGATTAATCTTTGTCAATCCAAACCACTCAGGGCGGGATTTCTACCCCAAAATATGGACTGAAAAAAGGCCCCCAAGCTAAGCACGCAGGTGAAGGCTTTGTAGGCCTACCCCCTTTTCTCCCTCCAAATTTTTATGGATTAATTACATAATTTAGTACATTTTTAGAAATAATTACAATAATGATGCATCCATAAAATAATTACAAAAGTAATACATTTTTATTATTTATTTACAAAATTAATGCAATTAGGATTCATTTAATCATGGCCCACGGTTCTCTCCCTTATCTCTTTCCGTTAATTATTATTTTCTTATTCAAACACAGCTAACCCATTGATCTCTGTTCCTGTTTCTCTCTCTTTTTTATTCATCCTCTCTCCCTTATCTCTTCCCGTTCCTATTATTTTCTCATTGTTCCAAACACATGAGATTTTAGAGTATCTTGCAATGATTCTGCTATTATCGCTATCATGAACCTCATGGATTGCAGCAAAAGACTTTGTTTTCTCTTCTATTTCTCTCTCCTTCATTTCTCCCACCCTGCTCTTCGCTTCTCATCTGCTTGGACATAGAGCCCGGATAATCAGATAAAGTCTTGCTCTCCTCTCTCTCATTTTTCTCTTACTAATCACCCTCATTATATTTAAATTAGAATTTGATTTTACAGAGAAAGAGGGTCGGTGCTGAAATTAACGACCGGCGATAATTCTGCTATTGCCGCTACTTTTGACCCAATAAGGGTCACCCAAATGCAACCAAGCCAAAAGATGCCTTGTCCTTTCAAAGGTGGGCATTCCCTGGATACCCACCTTCATACTAAGGTAACCAGTTGGTAGTCAAACCTTCAGACCAAAGTAACCAATTCAATTTTATTAGGTTACCTTCATAGTACAGTTGGTAACCAAACCTTCATACCAAGGTAACCAATCCACCTCCACACCTGCATTTTTTTTTCATAGTGCAGTTGGTAACCAAACCTTCATACCAAGGTAACCAAACCGTCATACCAAGGTAACCAATCTACCTCCACACCTTCAGTTTTTTTATAGTGTAGTTGGTAACCAAACCTTCATACCAAGGTAATCAAACCTTTATACCAAGGTAATCAAACCTTCATACCAAGGTAACTAATCCACCTCCACACTTGCAGTTTTTTCATAGTGCAGTTGATAGCCAAACATTCATACCAAGGTAACCAATTCAGTGTTATTAGGTTACCAATTTATTTTTAATGTGATGCAGTTGGTAGCTAAACCTTCATGCAATTGGTAGCCAAACCTTCATACCAAGGTAACCAATTCAGTTTTATTAGGTTACCAATTTATTTTGAATGTGATGTAGTTGGTAGCCAAACCTTCATGCAGTTGGTTACCAAATTTTCAGACCAAGGTAACCAATTCATACTGCAGGTGTGGAGGTAGATTGGTTATCTTGGTATAAAGATTTGGTTACCTTGATACGAAGGTTTGGTTGTCAACATTACATTACACATCACTCTCTTATCTCTCTCTTTCCTATGCAGTGTTCTTATTTTCCTTTGGACATGAAATTGGACTTGAAATTTCTGGACATGAAGAAATTATGAACACTGCATAGGAAAGAGAGATAAGAGAGTGATGCAGTTGGTAGCCAAACCTTCAGACCAAGGTAACAAATTTAGTTTTATTAGGTTACATATTTATTTTTAATGTAATGTAGTTGGTAGCCAACCCTTCATACAAAGGTAACCATTTTAGTTTTTGTGGGTAACCAAATCGTCAAAAAAAATTTGAAAACAGTAACTCATGTACTTTCGGAGATTCGCGACGGAGGAGGATGATGAAGGGGAGGAGAGGGCGATGAGGGTGTGGTCGGAGGCGGCAGCAGAAGAACAGAGGAGCGGAAGATAGGAAGAGGAGAGAAGTGGAGTTGGGTCGCCATAAAAAGAGTAAAAGAGGAAGATGACAACCAACGGCTTATGAATTTTTCTGCTTAGATTCACAGCGGAGGCGACGGAGGAAGATGACGACGAGGGAGATGAATATTAAGAAAGAGAAGATAATTTTTTATTTTTCCTCTTTTTGATTTGAATTTTGAATTATGAATTTATTTTTGTTGTTAGATCCCAAATATTTGAATTTGAATGATTAATTATGGCAGTTATTTTCTCCTTGATTTTAGGTGGTTTGAATTTATTGCGTTATTTTTATAATTATTTTGTTGATGTACTGATGTTGTAATTACTTTCTAATTGTTGTATAGTACTGTAAAGGACCCAATTTTTATTGCTTTAAAGAAAGTTATACTCCTATTTTACTTCAAAAAATATATAAATAACATAATATTATTTCAAATTAAAAAAACACATTACATAAATTGATGAATTGATGAAAAATCTAAGAATGGTAATATAAACAAATGTATAAATTAATTAAATTATAAAGAAATGTGTAAATTGTAGTACAAAGAAATATATATTAAAAAGTAATTACATGAAAAAATCTGTGTAATTCAAATAAATTAATTATGAATAAATATGTAAATTTATATATTAATAAACATGTTATTGAATTATTGATATTGTTTTGTAGTTGATGTGATAAAACGGTTGTTTATCAATGTTTGAATTCGATTCTTACCTAAAATTGGTGGTTTATAATAACTCTACGTCTTACACGCTATTTATTTATGGAGAATTCTAGAGTTTTGACCTTGATATAGGTGCAGAGTCATGCGGTAAGAGTTGGTTCATATATTTGTGATTGTTATAACTTATAAGTGCAATGTGTTCTATAGTTAATAGCTTAGGACATGTTACCTACCTCCTATTTTTTGGATTAAAAAAAATCTACTCCTCTTCTAGTCTAATATCCTAAATAGAAGAGGAAAACAAGATTTTGAAATTATTGTACGAGCTCGGACAAGTAATAGATCATGGGGCCACTTCTACCATTATTTTTGCACCAACTTAGTAAAATTAAGATCTCGTCTATCTTTCTCGGCCATTAAACATGCAAATTATTTTGAGTAATGGACCAAGTTCATTTAAATAAGTAGATGTTCTTGTTTTTTTTATTTGTTGAATAAAAATAAAGGCTTTGCAGAAGATAAAAAAGCGCCAACAATGTTCCTTTACGAGTTTACCATAAATTAAATCATAATGGTTATATAATGTGATTAGAAGAATCATAAATTTCTAACCAGTTTCAATCTTCATTAGTAATGTCATTGTTGGGCCGTAACCTTTTGGACTGATCGGATCTTATGCATTCTAGACTTTTCGGGTCATAGCCCATTTTTACTTTAGGAGCATTGGGCTATTTTCTAAATGATTATTTGGCCCAGACCAGAGTTGGTAGTGGGTGACAGGTGGTAGCTTATAGACTAAAGATTATCCCTAATCTGTGGGATTAGCAGGCGGCCGATTGAGGTGATGGGCCCAGCCATCTTAAGCCACCTTCATTAATGTGGATTTGACATAATGTTGACTGGATAGAGGGCAAGGTATGGTAAAGCCTGCATGCAACCAACTGACGTAGGCATCGGGGGAAAACATGCAAGTTGGTGAGATAGTATATGAGTACAGAGCATTACACAAGGGAGGTAACAAAATATTTTTCTTTCCAGACACTAGAGCACACCACCTCCATTGTTAATCCTTTTTCGACCTGTACTTACTCTCACACCGGAGCGATCCCTGGTGGCCCAAAACCGTTGAGATCCGGTGCTAACGTGTTCATTGTGCAGGATTAGGCGTGCTTTTCGTGATTGAGGCGCATAGCGAGATCTTGGCGTTAACATTGGCGCTAGAAGGAGGGCTTCTAGTGTTTCTGGTTTTCAATCACAAACATTAAGTCTCTTATATCGGAAGCTATGGTGAACATTAAGACGGTTACAGCCGAAGGACAGTCGACGATTGCTAGTTCTTCTTTGCAAAGAATCTCGGTGAAAGATAGGTTGGGCCCTTCGGTAAGTGTCCATGATAGACTTGGGTCACAAGAAGTTCTGGGAGGGCCTCATGCTAGAGGTCATGGTGATACCAAGAGGAAGTTATTTCCTACTACCAGTAAAAGTCCTGACAAGGGTCAGAAAAGGGTGTTAGGTACACCGCCTAGGACCCAACACCAAGAAGGTCAGGCAGACAAAATCTCTACCCTGGCAAGGATGGGGCAAGAGACCGGCACGACTTTGAAAGCGCTTCTACAGAAGAGGGAAGAGATTTCTAAACAAATGGTTCTTGTGGCTGAGAGAGAAGATGAAGTGTCCAGTTACACTCGACCGGAAAGGCGGGGTAGATCACCGAGACGAAGAGCAAGGGGGGATGAATATTCTAGGCAGCCGGAAAGTGAGTTTTATAGTCATTACCCCAACAGAAGACGAAGTGGGTCACGGGAATATTCTACCAAGACTTTGAAAAGGGTGCCCCGTCTTGAATATTGCAAGAACAGTAGAAGGGATGGGAGACGAAGCCATTCAAGAAGTCATTCTCCAGAGAGTCCGAAGAGGGTATACCACACAGGGAGTTCTCGCTCCGGCCGAAGTAACAGACGAGGTCCTTCAAGATCGTATAGTCCGGATGGAAGAGATCGGATTGAACACGAGAATATAAATTCTCCAATGAAAGAAGTTGCTTCGCCACCTGGAGTGGTAGAGGACCTGGCGAAAGAGATAAAAGAGCTTCGGAAGCAGCTAATAGAGGTTCAGCAAGGGAAGAAGACTTCGGACAAAAAGGCGTCTCCCTTCTCATTGGAAATTCTTAAGGAGAAAGCAGATCCCAGCAAAAAGCTACCTCATATGGAAAGTTATGACGGTTCTGGGGATCCATTCAACCACAGCCAAGCCTTTGACAGACTAATGGATTATCACGACTATTCGAATGCGGCTAAATGTCAGACATTTGGATTGACATTGAGAAGAGATGCGAGGCAGTGGATGGGAACTCTGGCTTCGGATTCAATTGCGTCATGGGCAGATCTATGTGATAAGTTCCATGCTCACTTTGGGAGTAATAAGAGAAGGGGAAGGCCCACGGGATCGTTGGCTCAAGTAAGGCAGTATTCGAGCGAGACTCTGGGGCAATACGTGAAGAGGTTTAGAGAAGCTGTGGGGTAGGTTTCAAATCTTAACGATCTTCAGGCAGTAGGGTTGTTTCAGAATGGTTTAGATATAGTGAAATCAGAGAAACTGGTAAAGAAGCTGATGTTCAAGCATCCGAAGAGCCTGGCCGAAGCGTTTGAGAAGGCTAAAGGCTTTATCGTGGTGGAAGAAGCGATGGCTAGCTTGAAGCAGAGCTCTTCGAAAAAAACAAATGAAAAAGACAAGAAGAAGTCAGACGGTAATCAGAGAAAGAGTAGTGGTGGTAATAACCGGTTTGAAGGGAATCAAAAAAGATATAACAATAACTGGACACCTAGGGGAGATCGCCCACCCGTTCCAACTCAGAAGGTGAATAAGGTGTATACGCAGCTCAACACAGATCGAGCTACTATTTTGGAACAGATAAAGAACCAACCATATTTTGAACTACGTAAAAATAATCCCCGATCAAGGTCCGGAGATCCTGCTTTATATTGTAATTACCACCGGGCGGTTGGGCATGATACGAATTCCTGCTGAAGTTTGAAGGAGTTCATTGAGAGAAAAGTTCAAAGTGGTACCCTGATACAGTATGTAGCAGGGCGAGAACAACAAAGGGACCAGCCGAAGAACAGAGAATTAATACAAGTCGCCCAGCCAGTTCAACCGATGCCAAACCAGGCGGTACGGCATGTTGTAGATATGATCTCTGGGGGAAACATGGGTAAGGTTGCAGGGAAGAAAAGACGAGGATATCTGGACTCGGTGATGACTCTGACAGATAAGCCTCTGAAGGCAAAAAGGGCGTACCCGGGCTCCATAATCTCTTTCACAGATGAAGATTTCCCTTCGAAACCTATTGAACCGCACGAAGGAGCCTTGGTGATCACTGCACAGGTCGGTTCGGTGGATATGAAGAGAATGATGATCGATAATGGCTCTTCGGTGGATATACTATATGCTCATGCTTATCACCGAATGCCTCTGGATGGTCAGAAGATGGAGATTGGGCAGGAGGCCCCTTTATATGGTTTCAGCAACGACCCAGTCAAAGTGGCAGGTACCATTGAGCTGCCGGTTGTCCTCGGGACGGTTCCCCAACAGGTTCAAATTATCTATAAATTTTACGTTGTACATATTGATTCGGCTTACAATACCATTTTGGGGAGACCTACTTTGACAGCTCTACAGGCAGTTACTTCAATTCCCCACTTCAAAATTAAGTTTCCTACGCCCCATGGAGTCGGCGAAGTCGCAGGAGATCTGGACTTGGCGAGGAGGTGTTATCGAAATGCTCTGATCACTTCGGGAGTGGGAGTCAGCAAGCAGAACATAACATGGCCATTGAAATAGAACCATTTACAGAAAGTGGAACGGAACCCCTAATCATGCCTGTAGAGGAGACCGAAGAGATCGAATTGATTCTTGGAAAGAAAGAAAAAATGGTGAAAATTGGTTTGGGGCTGTCGGAGCCTTTCCGGACAAATCTTATGGAGTTACTTCGGTGTTATGCCGATGTCTTTTCTTGGGTTCTTGGTGACATACCGGGGGTGAGTCAAAAAGTGGCAGAGCACAGATTGCAAGTGGATCCAACTAAGAAGCCCGTTCGACAGAAGAGAAGGATCTTCGCACCAGAAAGACAGAAAATAATTGATGAGGAAATCACCAAGTTACTGGATGCAGACTTTATCTTCGAGATTGATTATCCTGAGTGGATGGCTAATGTGGTTCTGGTACAGAAGCATAATGGCAAGTGGCGAGTTTGTATAGACTATACCGATCTAAATAAGTCGTGTCCAAAGGACTTCTATCCTCTGCCTCATATAGACCAACTTATTGATGCAACTTCGGGGTACGCTTCGCTTAGCTTCATGGATGCATTTTTGGGATATCATCAAATTTCTATGTGTAAGAAGGATATACCAAAGACAGCTTTCATTACTCATCGGTCAGTGTATGCCTACAAGAAAATGACATTCGGCTTGATTAATGCGGGAGCTACTTATCAGAGGATGATGAACCACGTCTTCACAAAGCAGCTGGGAAAGAATATGGAAGTTTATATTGATGACATGATTGTGAAAAGTATGTGTGTTCGGGGTCATCTAGATGATCTGGAGGAGTGTTTCTAGACGGTTCGACATTATGATTTGAAGCTGAATCTGACTAAATGCACTTTCGGGCTGGGAGCAGGCAAGTTTTTGGGATATTTCGTCAGCAAGAGGGGTATCGAAGCCAATCCAGAGAAGATCCATGCTATCTTAGACATGAAATCACCACAGTCGTACAAGGATGTCCAGCGTTTAACTGGTAGAATAGCATCGTTGCGGAGGTTCATGTCTAAATTAGCGGAAAGATGCTTGCCGTTCTTTAATACATTGAAAGGGCCGAAGAATATGAAAACATTCCAATGGACTTCGAAGTGTGAGGAAGCTTTCCAAGGGATCAAGAGGTACTTATTTTCGGCACCTCTGTTGGTAAAGCCAGTTCCCACTGAACCTTTGTATTTGTATCTGGCTGCAAGTTCATTGGCCGTAGGAGCAGTTTTGGTACGTGAGGTTGGGGGTAAGCAGCACCCGATTTACTATGTGAACCATGCCCTCAGGGACGCAGAAATAAGGTATCCAAACCTTGAGAAGTTTGCCTTTGCTTTGATCATTGCTAGTAGAAAGCTTCGGCAGTATTTCCAAGGACGGGTAATAGTGGTATATACAGATCAGCCACTAAAGAAGGTGCTGGGGAAGCCAGATATTTCGGGGAGACTTGCTGTGTGGACGATGGAGCTATCTCAGTTCTTCATAGAATACTATCCACGGACAGCTATTAAAGGCCAAGCCTTGGCTGATTTTGTAGTAGAATGCTCGTTTTTCGAAGCTGATGGGGGCCTAAATGAAGTGGAGAGATCTACGAAAATGGTGGCTACACTTCAACAGGCTCATGATTCTTGGACCTTATATGTCGAAGGATCTTCTACTTCGGACCTTAGTGGTGCTGGGATCATTTTGACCAGTCCGGAAGGATTCAAAGTGCAACAGGCTATCAGATTCGAATTCAGGGCAACGAATAACGAAGCTGAATACGAGGCGGTGCTAGCAGGCTTGCGTCTGGCCAAGAGTTTAGAAGTTTAGAAGTTGATTGTTCACAGTGATTCTCAGCTGGTCATCAAATAAGTTTCGGGGGAATACGAAGCTCGAGGCTCTAAAATGGTGAAGTATCTTGCAGAATTGAAAGATCGACTTCAATACTTCGCCTCGTGTGAATTTCAAGGTGTTGGTCGAACTGATAATTCTAACACTAATGCATTATCGAAGTTGGCTACTACTGAATCAAGCGCTTTTGACGGGACAGTTTACTTGGAAATCCTGAAACAAGCTAGCATCTAGCATGGCGAAGTAATGTGCATGGAAAGGTCTAATTGTTGGATGACCCCATATATAAACTATCTAACAGATGGCGTACTACCTTCAGATCAGATGTTAGCCAAGAAGGTAAAATACAAAATTGCAAACTTCGTGCTTATTGATGGAGATCTGTATCGAAGAGCTTACTCTTCTCCATTGTTGAAATGTTTGGTTCCATCTGAAGCTGAATATGCCCTTCGAGAAGTTCATGAAGGTATTTGCGGTGATCACATGGCCGCAAAGTCATTAGCGTATAAAGTACTTCGTCAAGATTTTTATTGGCCAACAATTTTCAAAGAGGCTACCGATTATGTGAAGAAATGCCCAAAATGCCAGTTAAATAGTTCAATACCACATCAGCCACCAGAAGAGCTATACTCGATTTTATCTCCTATACCCTTCGTTGTCTGGGGGGTAGATATATTGGGTCCACTCCCAAAAGAGAAAGGTTAAGTCAGTTTTGTTATAGTGGCAATTGATTATATGACTAAGTGGGTAGAGGTGAAGCCGCTTTGGCTGATAACGGAGCAAGAATGCTTGAAGTTTCTGAAGGAGTCAGTAGTGTTCCGATTTGGTATTCCTATGGTGGTAATTTCAGATAATGGACGCCAGTTCGTGGGATCAAAATTTGAGTCGTTCTTGAAGGAGTTAGGGATTCAGCATCGGAAGACTTCGGTTGCTCATCCACAATCTAATGGGCAAGTTAAGGTGATTAACAGAATACTCCTGAATGGAATCAAGAGAAGGCTGGATGACGCCAAAGGAAAATGGCCTGAAGAATTACTTAGCGTGCTATGGGCTTACCGAACTACGCCAAGGACTACAATGGGAGATTCCCCATTCAGACTGGCATACGGTTCTGATGCTCTAGTTTCGGTGGAAATTGGATCTACAAGTCTTCGGGTCAGTCAGTTCAAAGAATTGTATAATGATGAGGGACTCAAGGCCAACTTAGATCTGCTCGAAGAAGTCAGAGAGGCAGCCTTGATAAAATTGTCTACATATCAGCGTCGTGTGGCTAAATACTACAACAAAGGGGTGAAGTTTCGGAGATTCAAAGTTGGGGATTTTGTTCTTCGGGAGGTAGAGGCTTCTACACCTCAGAATATGAGTAAACTCATGCCAAATTGGGAGGGCCCTTATGAAGTCATTAGCATACCAAAGCCCGAGACTTACCGATTACGAACTTTAGATGGATCTGAGATTAAGAATACTTGGCATGCAGGAAGGCTCCGCAAATATTTTTAGTAGAGCCAATGTCAAAGTCCGGAAGTCTGTAACTACTATGACAATTATCAATAAAAGTGACTTTTTTCTTCAATGATGGCTTTTCTTCTTGGTAGTTATAAGGTTGGATCCCTTCGACTTTTTTGACAAGCTAAGAGGAATATTTTTCGGGTTGAACCTGTTTGGCTCTCGAAGAGAACGAGGTTGCCAGCTTGGTATAAGGTCGGATTCCTTCGTCTCCTCGTAGCAAAGTGAACTATTGTTGATTGAACCCGTTTGGCTCCCGGAGAGAACGAGTTCGTCAAGTTATAAGGTTGGATCCCTTCGACTTTTTTGACAAGCGAAGAGAAATATTTTTTGGATTGAACCTGTTTGGCTCTCGGAGAGAACGAGGTTGCCAGTTTGGTATAAGGTCGGATTCCTTCGTCTCCTCGTAGCAAAGCAAACTATTGTTGATTAAACCCGTTCGGCTCCCGGAGAGAACGAGTTCGTTAAGTTATAAGGTTGGATCCCTTCGACTTTTTTGACAAGCGAAGAGAAATATTTTTCGGGATGAACCTGTTCTGCTCTCGGAGAGAACGAGGTTGCCAGCTTGGTATAAGGTCGGATTCCTTCGTCTCCTCGTAGCGAAGTGAACTATTGTTGGTTGAACCCGTTCGGCTCCCGGAGAGAACGAGTTCGTCAAGTTATAAGGCCGGATCCCTTCGACTTTTTTGACAAGCGAAGAGGAATATTTTTTGGGTTGAACCTATTCGGCTCTTGGAGAGAACGAGATTGCTAGCTTGGTATAAGGTCGGATTCCTTCGTCTCCTCGTAGCGAAGCGAACTATTGTTGGTTGAACCCGTTCGGCTCCCGGAGAGAACGAGTTCGCCAAGTTATAAGGCCGGATCCCTTCGACTCTTTTGACAAGCGAAGAGGAATAATTTTTGGGCTGAACCTGTTCGGCTCTTGGAGAGAACGAGGTTGCCAGCTTGGTATAAGGTTGAATTCCTTCGTCTCCTCATAACGAAGTGAACTATTGAGGGTTGAACCTGTTCGGCTTCCGGAGAGAACAAGTTCGCCAAATTATAAGGTTGGATTCCTTCAGCCTTAGAACGGCGAAGTGAATATTTTTTGTTTAACCTCTTCGGCTCTTGGAGAAGAACGGGATTGTCAAGTTGTTATAATGTTGAATGACATTACAAGTTCTTCGGAGCAAATACCCTTATTCCAAGTCCGGTGATTTATTCTTTCGAATGATGGTGTACATTACCCTTCGAAAAGGAGTAAGTATTACCTTACATCATTAATCTATTTTATTTGAAGTGTTGTGTTCGATTTATATAACTCATATTGAAAGGGTAATAAGGAACAAAACCTATTTCATTGGGAATAAACGAAAATTATAACATTAATTAAAAGTTTTTGCGAGTACATAAAATTAAAATAAAAACAAGTTATTTTCACTACTGTTCTTCATCTTCGGACTCGGAAGAATCGAGGATTAGTGGGTTCAAAGAAACAGTAGCCAGTCTTGATTTACCCTTGCTTCGGGCCGCTTCGTAACCCTCCGCATACATTTAAACTATTTCACTAGTTAAGGCAGGGGACTTCCGATACTCTTCTTGAATCTTCCTACGAAGCTCTTCGGTAAGAGGGGGACCCATCAGCTTTAGATCACGAAGCTCTCTTTCAACCTTCCCTCGAAGATCTAGATGATGTTCTTCAGATTTCTTAGCATCTGACACGGCTAGGGCCAGGTTTCGGTTATTCTGAGTTAACTGTTCGTTGGCACGTCGAAGTTCTTCATTCCGTTGTATAATTGCGTGTTGTGAAGCTTCGGACGCTACCAGTTGTTCTTTCATTTTGGCTAGATCACTTTGTAGACCCTTACAATTGAAGCGGAGATTCTCATGTTCGCTCCTCTCCCTCGCCAGGGCAGATTTTAGAAGAGCATTTTCTTTTAGGGTCGTCTCTTCGTCAGCTTCAACCTCTTTGTATTTTTGGAAGAGATGCCCGAAGACCCCGTTCGCCTGCAATTATTCAAAGTTAAGGATGAATTATAGGAAGACATTTGTACACAAAAGGGATGGCTAAATAACGAATTACATACCCTAGCTTGGTTGATTAGACCCTCCTTCATCAAATCAGAGACAGAGCTATTACCGAAGCTATGACGCCCCCAAAATAGGTTCAATACTCCACCCATTTTGAGTCACCAAATACACTTAATAAAATTTAAATATAATTTTTCATATCACACGGTCGTGCAAAATACGACCACACAACTGTGAGTGTCAATACAGACAGGTAGAAAATATTAATATTCAAACTAAGTCCACATTACATTTATTATCACACTATTTTAAATAAAACAAATAGTGAGGACTTCTACAGCTCTAACTCGGACCATCACTCCATTCCCCGACTAGTACCCGCGACATTCTCATTTCCTGAAGAGAACAATGGAAGAAAAGGGTGAGCTCAACCAGCCTAGTAAAGAATATTATGACTAAGATAATGAAAAACAAATTATCGTTAGCTTTCAATAAATCAAATAAAATATTATGGACGACAAGTTTTAGATCAATATTCGCAGCGAAAATAATAATTCATTAGAAGAGTTAAGTAGAGAATGATGTCTACTATCTTCTTTGATTTAAAAGTCCATCATCAATATTTTATCCATGTAACATCAATCAATATACATCTCGAATCAAATATGCATCTTTGCACTACGGGCCAAAGATATTCATTTGTATCATCAGTTGGTCATGTTCACCTCAACACCTGTCCATCTTTGCACTACGGGCCAAAGATATTTATCAGGTAATCATTCATCTTTGCACTACAGGCCAAAGATATTCAGTTATATCACCATTTAGAACTGAGGATGATGAAAAATAATACGAATAACGGATCCAGTGAGATAAAGGACAAATATTAGAGAATTTATCCAGAGTTCAAGAATGAAGATCAAAACCTGGATCCAATCAAAGATGATTTGGAAGAAGAAGAATTTTTTTTATCGTGAATAGTACTCTATGAATAGTAACTCGTGAATAGTAACTCATGAATAGTAACTCGACATGAAAAGATAAAAAAATTCATAAGAAAGTTCAGACCAATATTCCAGTGAAATAATATTAGATGAAGCGCAAAACTCAAGTAATATCTGATCATTTCAAGAATTATAGAAGCAATACTTACCGTAGTAAGTTTAGAGTTAAGAATCTGAAATGAAACAATATACGAAATTGCAATTGGATTTTCACCTGTCTGGCGGTAGTCCGCTCAGACAGATTATTTTCACAATTTAATAACAACTGAATACGAAGGGTTATTCACCCGTCTGGCGGTAGTCCGCTCAAACAGATTATTTCCACAGTTGAATAACAACTGAATACGAAGATTCACCCGTCTGGCGGTAGTCCGCTCAGACAGATTATTCCAACAGAATAATAAGGAATGGAATAACAACCTTTACGAGTATTGAAAGAAAATAACTCTCTTCATGAATACGAAAGAAATAATATCCCTTACCTTAAAATTTGGGGACTGCACTAGCGTAATAGCAGAATACTCTTCTTCTTTCTCTCTTATTCTCTCTATACTTTCTCTCTCTATAGTTTTAGTGAATTGGTGAGAAATAATGAAGAAATGAACTTCTATTTATAGGCTCGGCAGAGTAAGGGTAAAATAGTCTTTTTGCCATAATTTATAACATCATTGCTTACATCATCGCTCCGATGACATCCTTGCTTACCTCATCGCTCCGATGACATCATTGTTTTCATCATCGCTCCGATGACATCATTGCTTGTATCATAAGAGTTCAAATTCAATTTGCACTCTTCCACCTCGTTTAACTTTTATACCATGAATTTACTATAATAATGTTACCATTCAAATTACAAAAATCATACTATTATATAATCACATCATACTACTATAATGTAATATTATAATAATATATTTGAATGAATTATTTTATCGGACAAGATAAAATACCAACTTTCAACAAATGTCACATGTTAAAAATTCCTCCGTCTAAATCCACATTGAATAAATATTTTCTTATCATATATATCAAAAATTAATTATTCACAAATAATATTACAGAACTACAATATTGACAAATAGGTCGTTCCCAGGAAAGGGGAGGCCTTCTGATAGAGATTTTTCCTTATTGGCGCGCAATTTATCAACCCCTTTCCTAGACAAAACTTCCTTAGACATTGCCAATAATGCTATCTAATAATATTATTCAAATAATATAAATTATTGATTTGATAATTTAAAATAATGTGCAATAATTATTAAATCAATAATATGAAATAGCAAAGTAGCACTTATTGATATAAAATATCAACGTAGCTAATATTGAACCAATAAAATATTATGCAATTATTGAATCAATAATATAAAATATTGAACAATAATTACTGTAACAATAATTGAGTAAAAGCCTTCATACGTAAGAATCAATAATTTGAAATACTGTGCAATACCGTGTGCTATTGTGCAACACCACGTATTATTATATTTTAACCACCTGATATTTCAACAGTACTAACAGTAACAGTTTTGCCGTTATTTTTATAAAAAGGTTACTTCTGTCGCTTTCTATATCCGACATTCATTCCGTTGTGGAGTCCACCAATGACTGCGCCGTCGTACGAATATTCTCCGACAACAGAATATTCCTCGACCAAACGAATATTCCCCGACACAACGAATATTTTATAACCACTTGTTTACTTTGTAAACTTTACACATTTCACCCATAACTTATCGCATTTATCAAATCAACACCTTACTATTTCAAAATAATATATAAAGAAAATTAAATCTTATTCATAAAATTTGGGGTCTTACAACCTCCCCTCCTTATGAAATTTCATCCTCGAATTGACGTACGTACCTGGTATGTAGAAAAGGTGAGGATACCTCGTTTTCATTTCCGATTCTAACTCCCATATCATTTCCTCGATATCATGGTTCCTCCACAAAACTTTAACTTGAGGTATAACCTTTGTGCGTAAGACATGTTCCTTCCTATCCAAGATCTTAACAGGTACCTCCTCGTATGTTAAATCTTCTCTCGTCTGGTTCTAACTCAATAATGTGGTTTGGATCTTTCACATATTTACGAAGCACAGATATGTGAAAAACGTTATGAACACGAGACATGCTTGGAGGTAAGGCGAGTCTATAGGCCACATTTCCTACTCGGTCAAGGATTTCAAATTGACCAATGAATCGTGGGTTGAGCTTTCCTCTCTTTTCGAATCTCGTAACTCATTTCCATGGAGCAACACGTAATAATACATGATCTCCGACATTAAACTCCACGTCCCTTCGACGAAGATCAACATAACTATTTTGTCGATCTTGTGCAGTTTGTATACGTTGTCGGATCATTTGAATCTTTTTCGTAGTCATACGTACTAACTCCGGTCCCAACAATGTTGCTTTACCCACCTCATCCCAGCATGCTAGAGAACGACATTTTCGTCCATACAACGCCTCGAATGGAGCCATGCCTATACTTGCCTGATAACTGTTATTGTAGGAGAATTACACCAATGGTAGGTACTTATCCCAACTCCCTTTGAAGTCTAGAACACAGAGTCTCAATAGATCTTCAAGAGTTTGGATAGTCCTTTCCGATTGCCTGTCCGTTTGTGGATGATATGCCAAACTGAATCGTAAATCCGTGCCCATAGCTTTCTGCAAGCTGACCCAAAATCGTGAAGTGAATCTTGGATCACGATCCGAAACTATGGATACTGGCATGCCATGAAATCTCATAATCTCATTCACGTATATACGAGCAAGACGTTCAAGGGAATAAGTCTCTCGTATCGGCAAGAAATGAGCAGACTTGGTTAATCTATCAACAATAACCCAAATCGCATCTATGCCTTGAGAAACCTTGGGAAGACCAGTAACAAAATCCATGGTAATGTGTTCCCACTTCCACTTTAGAATCTCAAGTGGTTGTAATGGACCATTTGGCACTTGATGCTCCGCCTTGACACGTTAACACGTTAAGCACCTCGAGATAAATTCCGCGATCTCTCTCTTCATATTGCTCCACCAAAATGTATGTCGAAGATCACGATACATTTTGGTACTCCCATGATGGATTGCAAACGGTGTGTTGTGTGCCTCCATCATGATTCTATACTTCAAATCAGAATCGTCAGGAACACAAAGTCTGGAGTTGACTCGAAGTATTCCTTCTTCATCAATCCTTGCTTCTGGAATGGCACCTTCTTGCACCTTTTTCCTCATATTCATTAGCTCTGTATCTGTAGCTTGAGCAGCTTTAACTTTATCAATCAAAGTTGGGTTCTACG